>JAFBJR010000100.1:343362-452079 GCA_016785285.1 Brachirus orientalis | reverse complement strand
CACTCACTCACTCACTCACTCACTCATTCACTCACTCATCTACCGCTTTATCCTCTATTAAATATGTACACACATAGCAAGACAGAACATGTTCTCATGTGATCATGACGTTAGACATTTTATTACATCATTTTCAGGCGATAAAAAGGAAAATTCAATAAAATAATAGCTATAATAATGATATTAAAGAATTTATTTAAAAAATAGAGGATAAAAACCACTAAGTTATCTTTTGAGCTCATTTTAAAATTATGTGATTACAATATTTTTTTTAAATGTTCTCTATTATTAGCTTTGTGTCTTTGTTTTCTGATTATATATGAGACGTTACATTTATAACCCATTTAAAATGTTTAGTGGAGCAGCCTGTGACAAGGACACTCATTTTACTCTGCGGACACATGAAGGAACTCTGATGTATTGATTGGTCAGAAGGGAAGATAGATGTAGACAGACTGACTTATATTGATGGAATTAACACATCGCTGCATCACTGCATCAAATTTATTGAACAAAGAAAGCAAATCAATGGCAAGTTGCTCAGGTCAACTTAATTGAGGTAATTTTGGTAAATAAAATGAACTTTGAATGAATCTTTGTTCAAGAAACTAATTTACTTGCAGCACAGTCAGCATATCAGGATTTACTATAATTTAGAATAAAGCTTCTTAGGTGCCATTCTCACCAGTGGCCACCTGGTGTCAGTGTAAACCAGTAAACTCTAAAATGGACTCAATATCACAAATAGCTCATATACCAGCTATGCAAAAGAGGAGGGGAAAACTAGAACATTTACATATGGTCGTTATCCTAAACAATGTAAATCAATGTCCAGATTTTGTACCTGTAATTTTCTAGAACAGCGTATTTTTACTTGGGGCTTTTAAAAATCTAAATTAAAAAAGCCTAAAAATGTCTATCCGTCTATTATCACTTCTGCTTTTCTTTGAGGGTCACTCCTACAGAAAATTAGGACTTTCTAATTACAGTTTTTCTTCACTTTTTTCTCACAAAAAATGAGGACCAACACTCATAATTCTCAAAACCTGAAGCTCATGGATCAACATCATGACTTCAAACTGCTAAACAGTAGGCACAGTCATTGTAAATTACACTCACCCATCTCAAAACACTGACTTAGTGAGTGCAGCGTTTCATGTAGAGTTTTAATAGTGTAGTTCACTGTTTTCAGTTTGAGCTTTGAGAAACTGAACTAAAATGTGTATAAACATTCGGGGGGAAACTGTAACTTAACCTTTATCTGCATGTCCTTAGACTGCATAAATATGAATATATGCTAAAATATTACAATCTGAATCTTTAATACATTGACTTACATCTTAATTGTGTTAACATTCATATAATGCTACTTCGGCCAAGCCATAACTGGATCAGAAATTTTAGCAGCATGTTAAATTTGTCCCTGCGTTGTAATTCTCTCTCTTAATGATCTAGATGAAGGTACAAACAACAACAAATGTGGGACAGATAACTCATATAATGATACCTAATGTCTCACTGGTTATTTTCTAGTAGGATGTTTCATCCTATCTGCAGTTATAATTAATGTAAATTTAACTGGAGTAAGCATTCAGAGAGTGCAAAGCAAACCTCAGCAGGGGCCACTCACTTTCCCACTGCGTCAATACACTCACAAGGTTACAATTTAAAAAAAATCTGGGTCTTAATCCGGATCATGACCAAAATTCAATCATTTCTTCCTTGCTTAATAACCTCCATTCTTTTGCTCCACAATAAATCATTAAATTGTCTAAATCGCAGGACTGTATACAATATCAAATCAGTAGAAACTGCAGAGAGATGTGGGACAAAACAGCACTGCAGATGTTCCCTTGCTCAAAAAGTATTTTGTTAGTTGACAAACTTTTACAGAAAATGACTTAATTTGTCAATGACTTAATTTGCTACATCCCCAGAAAATGTAATCTCTTTGGCGAAGGCAATGAGTCTTGGCTTGAGAATTAGAAATTCATTCACTAGTTAAAACTGCAATACAACCAATGTGTGTGTAGCACTTTGTACAAGTTGGCGCTGAAGTCAGGGATGCAAATGAATTAATTTACTTATTACTCTGCAATACCCCGATTGTCCTCCAAGTCTTACATTTAATTATAATGGTTTAAATTAAAAAGCCATAAATAGAGCCGGCTGAAAAATGTAGAATCCCAGGCTCCCCCCCCCCCCCCCCCCCCCCCCCGAAAAAACCCCCCCCCCCCCCCCCCCCCCCCCCCCCTCCTGGAGTTGAGTGTTTCCAGGAGCACAGTTCCATCACAGGCTCAGCCTCAGGCCAAACAACCAATATACTTATAACATCTCTGTTCAAACATCTATAATTTAAAGATAACAATCTTAATGGCACACAGCCTGGAAGGAAGCACTGAGGTCAGTACAACTTGTCAAGTAAACATATAATGTATGTGGTCACCTCAGTTCACCTGCTGCCTCAGATATGAAACAGTGTGTAAGACAGTTGTATACAGTTGTATTATTGATTTCACTTATATTACTATGTAATGTGTAATGTGTAACAGGACATTGGCCATATGTAAAAATGTATTTGTTAGGTGTGTTTGGTAACAATTAGACATGGGACAGTATGACAGTTTCATGTCAAGAATGATTGTCCTGATCAAGATATTATTCTGAATTGTAAAACAAACAAAAAGCTTTAATCTCTTAAAAAGAAAAGAAAAATCAATTCCATTTTGGTAATAAACAAGTCCAAAAATTATCACATTTACTAGGGACGATCACTTTTGGTGTCTGATACCGATACGTTACACAGCCTTGTGTAACCACAGATACCGATTTCAGACCAGTACAGTCATTTTAGACCTTTTAAACGATGAAGCTGTTAACAACGCATTTGTGCAATTTCATGCTATTTTCAGACATAATCCTGCTGCTGTGGAACAATTATTTTTCTCCCACAAAGAAGAAATATTGCCTCTTCCATAACAAGAAAAATTTAACAAAATAATATATATATCCATCCTACACTCTTCATAACAATTATAAATCTTTGCAGTGAGACATGGGTAAGAGGTAAGCTCACACACCCCCAAACTTTGAATGTTCTACAGTCCTATTACAAACAAGAATTTGCCTTTGTGCTTCTTTTTTTTGTTTTTCATTTTGGAAATTGCTGTTACAGACACATACCTAGTACATCTCTGCAGTCTGTAATGCATAAGTCCGAAACTAAAATTACCTGAGGGCCAATGAGCATCTAGTCTGGTCAAGAGAGGGACATTGATAATACGATATTTCAGTCTGATATTGCAGTAACTCAAATTGTGATATTTTCCAAAATTTTAAAGTAAAAGTGTTTGTTTTTATATTGAAAAATGTATATGCTGTAATAAAAAACATACTTTTGATGCAAAATTAATTCAAGTTATAGCTACAATTAAAGCACTACACAAGCCTATATACTGTATGTAATTTAATGTTTAATGTAATACATTTAATAATGTGATGGACATAATTGTTTGCACTCTAAAGGTACTGCTAAAAATATATATAGTATATCTGGAAGAAAGAGAAGGTCACAGGCCATGTTTTCATCATGTCATGATATTAAGTGACACATGAATTCGATTAGTGAACCACATATGGCCCACGGGCCATGAGTTTGAGACCTCTGCTGTAGTAGTTTCCTGTGTGTATTTGGAAAATGTAACTTTATTGCCTGGTAAGGTTGTTAGGTTGGATTTGATGCAACCGTTGCTATTCAGAGATGGCATGAAAGGCATCTCTTGAGGGGGAACAAACACATTTTATCACCTCCTGGTGCCTGGATGATTCTCACACTCATTTCATGAATGTGGTATTACAATGTTTTTTTTACAAGAGGACTATCAAATCCAGCACAGAGAAGCTTGTTTGAAAAATACAATTACAATTTTGTTTGAACCAGGTATTCTTTTTCTGAATACCCTGAATCAGACCCTTCTGAGACTGTTTAAAAAAACAGTGTCCAGCACAATGTAAACAGAGATGACTGTTACATACACATTACATTTTAAACAGCGGGGACAACCACGAATATGACTTGTGTGCGTGTATTCTTCTTGCCATATTTAGGCCGTGATCGTGTCAGACAGCTGGCCGAGAACACAGTTTATTTCCGCAAGAGGCTGCGAGAACTGGGCTTCATCATCTACGGCAACAACGACTCCCCAGTCGTTCCACTGATGCTCTACATGCCCGCCAAGATAGGGTGAGCTGCAAGGAGACATTATCCGCCAACTGCCCCTGAATCTTTAAAACCCACTATTTTATGACTCTGATAACATCAGTGTCATAAAATAATTATAAGTATATAAGGAGGTGGTTAATTTCTTTGAAATAAAAATAATGACGTGACAAGAATGAAGCCAAGTCAAGTCAAGATCAGATTGAGCTATGGCTTTCGGGAGCAAAAGTAAATCCTCATTTTTAGCAGATTATAGAGAGTAGATTACAAAATAAGCCTGCATGAAAATTAATCAATTTAATCTAATTTAAATTAGGGCTGCAACAATTATTTGATTAACTGATTACTAAATTAATCATCAAATATTTTAAAAATTGTTTACTTGTAATTATTTTCTGGTTTCTTTGCTCCAAATAACTAAGAAATAATTTTATGGTCCAAACCAGTATAATCGGGAAAAATAATCAACAGATTAATCGATTATGAAAATAATCATTAGTTGCAGCCTTTACATTAATAAAGTTTGGAGTGAATATTTGTATTTGTGTATGTGTGTCTAGTTTGGCAGATGTATTCTACAACAACTGATCAATTTAAAGAACTCATACTGTAACATTTCCCTTCTGTATGAAAAGCATATTATAAGAGTATGTGTATTAAAATACAATAAAAAAAATATATATATAAACTAGTCCCTCTTCTCTCCCTCACACTTCATTACAATGTGTTTTTTAACATTAAGAATATGTTCAGTGGATTCCTTTACAAGAATTTAGTGTTTAGTTTTTTCTTGCCTGTGCATTTGTTATTAAATACTATTGTTTTTTTTGTTTTTTGTTTTTTTTTTGCACAAAAGAATAACCACAACACAAAAGGACAATTAGTAGTTGTCCTCATGTCATTTTGTCTGGGTTTCCTGTGTTTGTTCCACCAGGGCGTTTGGCAGGGAGATGCTGAAGAGGAACATCGGGGTGGTGGTCGTGGGCTTCCCCGCTACGCCCATCATTGAGTCGCGGGCACGGTTCTGCATCTCAGCCGCACACACAAAAGACATGCTCGACAGGGTAAATATCATAACTGCTGAGTGATGCACTTTTACACAAATAAGTTACTTAAAAGCCGCAGGAGGCAGGATCACTGGAGAACTGACTGACTGTTGAGTTTTATTCACAGGTTGTTAAAAATAGGCACATTTCATTAATGCAGCTCTATGTCCTTAGCTGCTCTCATCAGAAGAGAAAAGACACAGTCTCTCCATCTTTGAAACTCTGAGGAGATAAGGCACATTTTTTATTCCATTGAGACTTTCCTTTTTCCAGGTTTCCAACGATTACACCAAGAATATATTAATTAACCAACAATGTCTGTTCACTTTTATCTGTGTGCTTACAATTTTTATACTATTATGAACCAAAACACTAACATAATTAGCTGGAGATGAAGTCGAAATGCCTGGAAGTAAAGCTAGTAGCCTCTGAGCTGCACTTCTGCCATGACATAGTGGTGCGACTCTGGCAGAGGACAGTGCGATAACAGTTGCCATGCTACGGCTCATTTTCAAATGATTTTATTGCTGCTAAAACAGAAAGAACTTAATCCATGGCAAACTCTTTCTTCTGGATATAAGAGGACTGGTGAAATCCAAATGGCCCATGCTTCCAAGTGAGTCCACACAAGTGGACTTTTTATGCTCGTAACTTGTGTGCTGCTTATGTACAATGTTTAAAATTCAAACAAAGAATAATTTATTGTTGATGGTTGATGGTTATGGAAAAGACAGAATTAGTGGGAAGATGTTGCTGGTGCTGGAGTATCAATCCTTCCACTGAGGGGACCTGTGTGCAGAGTAGGCTTAGTGGAACAGCCAATCAGAGTACTTGTTCTCTTTGAACTGTTTTGTTATTGGACAAATCCATCCTGTGATGCTTTAAAAGCTCAATTTACCAGAGAAGAGTAAATTTAAGAGTAAAAAAATAAATGCTACCTGCTAGTACGAGCTGGATCTGATGATTGATTAGTTATACTGTAAAGAATTTTTCTTATCTGACATTGTTCAAATGAAACCTGTCAAACAACAAGATCTCAATTTCAGGAGAAGCTGAGAAAATTAGTTCAGAGCCCCGATTGGTCTTGGCAACCCATAAAAAATCTGCCCACTCTTCTCAGGAAAGGCTGCTCTACTTTACTTTGAATGAGCTTACTGCTGAACTGACAGCTCTTCCTCTTCGATTCTCTGTCTTGGCCTGGACATGAATCTTAATCATCTCTCACTCTTATCAGAGTATCCTGTGAGAGGTAGACTGTCTGCAGCAAGGGCTGTCGATTCACGACCATAATAAGCTCCTATTCCAAATGATCTTTAAATAAAATAAGAGACACTGGGATCTCTCTGACTTCTATAGCACTCCCTCATTCTTCATCTCTTTCAGACCTTCATGAGCAGTATTTCCTTTCGGTTATTTATTTAGTTGATGTAAAGAAGTACATTTTTACCTAACTATGTTTAAATTGCATACTTAATGCACCCCCCCCCCCCACTTAATGCCCCCCCCCCCCCCCCCCCGTGTTTTTGTTAAATTGTTACTTCAGAGGTTCAGTGTGTAAGACATCTACTGATGAGGCTGCAGATTCCAACAAACTGAGGACTCCTCTATGGTGGCCTTTGCCTACCAGAAAGGATGTTATCCATCTTTGTCCGTGTAGTAAGCTTCCACTTGAAAACTCTGGTTGGTTTGTCTGTTTAGGCTGCTGGAGAGGTGGCCTCTGTGAAGCAAGGCCCTTGCTTAAAGTACAGATAAAAGGCTTATTCTGAAGGCTACACAAATAAACCTATTTAAAGCAATTATACACTTATACAAACACTGAACCTTTAAAAGGAAGAAATTAGCTGGCCTACTGCTGTTTGGTCCATTGTGTAGTGCAAATGGGAAAGCTAGTTTAAAGTCATATTCTGGTCAGGCGCTTATACTTTTACTCTGTTGTGTTGTTTGCCAGTACTTTATACACCACTGGTCCTGAGTGATGTAGTCATAACTGTACAACTCTGAGCACAAGTGTGAATCCATCTCAGTCCAAATTGATCTAATGCCTATATTGACACCGAGCAGCTGTAATTGAATTGCGTTAACCAGCGGTTAACTCAACAACTATAATAAACATGTTGAATCTTGAATACATGTATCAAGTCACCTCTTTTGGCCTAATGGTGCATTCCAGTTGTCATCGGAAATCAGAATTTACAAGTCAACTTCGCTTATCAACACGGAAAGTCAGAGCAACCTCACCAACACCAACATAGGATTCCAAAATGGCCGCCACTTGTACAAACTGATACTTTTGCTGTTAATTGCACTTCTGTCGTATTTGTTTCACGGTAAATCAGTCGCACACATAGTACTGTTAAATTTGTATCCAAGGACATGTTGCTATGTTGTTTTCGTGTGCAAAATACCATGTAGAACCTTGTCATATTATAGGCAGGACAGGTAGGAGATAGGAACACGGTCAACCCAGACGTGACGTCACTCTCAGTTCTAATTTTCCGATTGTAAAAGGAACACTGCATAACAACATATTTTACTGATGACAAAAAAACACTGCTAAACTGAGAAACACAGAGAGAGTTGAGTAGAGCTGATAAGATTAATTACCTTAAACTCATTTGACAACAGTTTGAATGCAGCAGATTTTGAAAAGTTACACACTACAGCTTTAAATGTAGGAGACAGGTACATCATCTAATAAAACCTTGTCTTCATTGAAATCTGCTGGATTCGGGTTTCCCTTTCATGTTGACAGCTTTCCTATTGCTTAAATGTCTCCACAGGCCCTGAGTGTCATCAGTGAGGTAGGAGACCTTCTTCAGCTCAAGTACTCCCGCCACAGAAAACGGCCGCCTTTGGCAATGCGGCCCATTGACGACAGCATGTACGAGGACATTGACGACTGATGAATCTCTCTTGACCTTAATCTGCGCGAATCTCGACAAACCCCAGGAAATACAGAGTGGGGTCTAGATGGGAAAAAAATGTGTCTTCCACAAAGACCGAGATCTGCACAGGTGCCGCTTGTCTCTCGCTTTGCCATAATGTAAACTCACTTCAGTGAGAGGGAAAACTCAGAACATTGTCATGTTATTCTACTTTGCCTTATGTGCAAGACCTGTCAAAAACACTGAAATACACTTTTATTTTTATTTTTTTATTATTTGATATCTAAGAATTATTTTCCGGTGTGTGTATATGTGCCCAGTGCTTGTAGAAATGTCACGTTACAACACAAGTCATTTTGAATGAATTATAAGTCATTGTTGTCTTAGCTCTACCAAAGTTGGAGAGTTTTAGTTTTAAATGACTTAAAAATGGATTTAGCTGTTACACAAAGCCCATCTTTGGTCTGAGGACTGGATCATTTACCTTTGATGTGTGAAACTCTTGGACTATTATTGTTGTTTTGCCCCCCATTATTTGTGTGCTTACATTCTGGTGGAAGAAGCTGATCATCCTAGGACTCTCTTGGGACTTGTTAGTGGTGGCAGTGTTCGCACTGCTCAGTGCCTTTTTGATTAACTTAAAGGTTATTTTCTGTGTCAAACCGTGGGAACCTCACACAGTCTATACTTAACAAAAATATAAATGCAATACTCGTGCTTTTACTCCAATTTCTAATGCATTCTAGTCAATAAGGGACTATGCTTACTGCTCTCAAATATTGTTCTCAAAGTCCAAGTTAGTGAGCAACTAACTTCCCTAAGATAATATGTCTATTTAACAGGTGAATCTGATTATTAAAAAAATGCAGATTATAAAGAAAGTTATGAAGAAAATCCTTTATTAGGCATCGATCTACAATCTCTTTTGTGACCACGATTTGCCTCACACCTCCTGTTTGCACAGAATTGATCAGGTTATTGATTGTAGTCTGTGGATTATTGGTTCACTTATTTTGAATGGCTGTGCAAATTTGCTGGAGACTGGCAGAAAAATCGGAACTTGCTGTTGCGCATGTCGATCCAAAGCATCCAGACGTGCTCAATAATTTTAGATACTGTATATGTGGTGAGTGTGTAGGTCGTGCAAGGACTGGCATGTTTCCAACTTCCAGGAGTTGGGTATTGATCTTTGCATTACGTTATGACAGCGGCACATGAATTTTGTGATAATAGGCTTGTGGGTCACATCACAGTATCTCTGTGAGTTCAAGTTACCATTTATATAATGCACCTATGTCCGTTATCCATAGTTTATTTCTTCTCATACAGTAGTCCAACACCACCACCACCAGGGACCTTCCCCTTAAACTGTATCTGGCTGCTGTTGTGTGGAATTTCTGTGGTTGTGCGAAGCAGCTCTTTGATCAGCTGATCGTTTACACTGCCTCAGGTGAGGACACCAGACGTGGTGGGGTCTTGTTCTAGTGTCGATACACATGGTCTGTTCTTAAACCAGTTTGGATGAGCTGCCAGATTCTCTGAAACGTAACAGGATTCGGATTATGGTAGTGAAATGAACATTTAGAACGCGTTCAGATCTGCTAATAACAGCTATCCTCAGTGATCTGATCAAAGCCCAGTAGTACAGTTATGTCCTTAGACCTGATTATAGAAACCACATTCACAGGCCACTTTTACTGAACAGTGCTAGTTTCAGTAATCCGCACTTATGCATACATTTATTTGCAGCTACTGCCACAGTATTCACACTGATTACCATATAACTATTTTATTTCTAATAGTTTTTTGGTGCGGGTTTCAGCTATTTTTCAATGGAGCTCTCCTCGGTTCTTTTTTCTCTCCCTCTCTTTGTCACTATTTGCGCGCACACACACACAAACATGCTAACAGCCGACTCATCTGTCGTCAGACTTGTTAAAAACGCAATTTTGTTCTTGCAAACAGTCTTGATGACAGTATGTGTTTAGATAAAGGGTTCCCAGGTTGCCAGATCTGACATGTGGTCACAGGAGTAGTGTTTTGCCCCATACCCAATTTTTTTTTTTCAATACTCGTACCATATGAATTTTGATACTTTTCAAAATAAAGGCACAAAAAAGTCATATTTTTTTCTTTTATTAAACACAAAATCTTACAAAACCATAGAAAACAGAGCAAATGAAAGTTTGAAGATAACTTTTCTTAGTAACAGAACAATGGAAATGAATAAAATAATCGCATTCAAATGCTGGACAACTTCTTTGTCATTGTCAATTAGGATTGCTTTTAAAACAAACGTCAGATGATTAGAATAAATACACAGCAAACATTTTATGCTCTCTGTTTTCTCTTAGTATTCTTTTCCCAAGCCTGCTCAGCTAAAACCTTAGTCCTAGTTGGCTTGCTCTTGCTTCTTTTCACTTTTGACACAGGCAGGGATCAGGCCATGGTCAGATCACTATGGATGGATGTTAATACCAGGTATGAATGGTGCCATAGTTCAACAGCTATAGTTGCCTGTGATTCCTGGTTACACGCTCCTTTAAACCTGTGGTGTCATGTGGCACTGAGTTGCTCTTTATGGCCGGCTCACACGTACGCAGAGGAGCCATTCAACAGAAACACTTCTTATTCACTTTGATTTTCCAACACTGTCATCAGCCATTCAAATCTCATTTATGTGTTTAGCGAAAACACTACATGGCGCAGAGGAGTTTCCAACATTATCTTAGCAAAGGTGAAGTGCTCACCAGTCCAGATTTTTACACACCTGTGAACAAAATCTGAAAAAAAGAAATAAGCCTTTTGTGTGCACATGAGGAAGCTCAGATATTTGATTTGAAATGGGAAATGGGCGTGTCACCTTTGTCACTGCCAAATTCTAAATATACTGATCATTTTACTGCATCTTCACTGTAACTATTAAGCAATTGACAGCAAGATCATTCAGCTGAGTTACAACAGATACATGTTACCCGATTCGACACTCAAAACTAGTTTATTTATATTTATACTCTTTATTGTCGGTAGTTACGCACTTCAGCAGTTCAGACTCTTTTTTAAGAAAAAATGACATGAAACAAATGTCATCTTTTCCCACGTAACTGTTACATATCACCAACATCCTTCAGTGGGAAGTGATCACACTTTAAAAACCCTGAACTGTCAATTTAACATGAATCTCTATCCTCACATCTCCAGGCCTGATGGAGGGGATCCAAACAGAATGTCTTTGTGTCGTGATTATGCCAATTCTGTGTGAAAGGAAGTGTTATTTTCCTGCTCATTATTTCATTTATCTCCGTGTGTGTGTGTGTGTGCGTGCTGTTGCCCTTCTTCCTTGCTGTTCTTCCACAGACACACACTTGATTATTGCGTGGCTTGAACTTGTGGGGTTGTCTGTTCTTCACAATGCCCCCACTGATATATATATATATATATATAGCTCTCCATGAACACAGTTGTAATAAATAATTAAATAAACGAGTCCAAATCCCACGTGTATAGAGCTACACTGGCATGTGTTCACACTGGTAAAAAACATGATGCTGTCACTGGTTCCTCACAGTAGCGCATGTTCGGCTGCTCAGCGATACAGACATTCTAATGAACATGCCTTTTTCTTTTCCAACCTTTTAAGTCAGGGGTCTCAAACTCAAATGAGCTGGGGGGTCACTGAGAGTTTAGTCCGGTCAGGAGGGGCTAGTGAAATGTAAATTCAGAATTTCAGAGTGTAGTTCATAATCCAAAAATGTATTTATGACGCAAAATAGGGGCACAGTAAATGTTGTTACAAATGATTGGCCTCAAGCTGATAGTTTCATGAAATAAAATGATTAAAAGCAGGCATTATTGAGACCCAAAACATTATGGCCTAATGTCTAATAAAGAGTAGGGAGGAGTTGCTACGATGCTCAGTATCTGTAGTGTTCCGATACTGGTCAAAATCACTGGATCGGATATCGGATAAAAATGTAAAATCTGATACAATCCAAAAATCCCATATAGCACATGCTTCACTATGTAAAACTGTAAAAATGTTAATTAATGCAACAGCATTTCAGCTGAACATGTTGTGGGCTGTTGATTTCCTCATTTTGGGAGAAGAATATTTGTTACACAGTTGGAGAATTATGTCTCTAATGTGTTCTTAACAGCTTCATAGTTTAAAATTGATATCGGTTTTGGTAGATATCGGATCAGTATGGGACATGAAGACGTGGTATCGTGCCATCCCTAACAAAGGAATGAAATTCCTTTTTTGCCTTTGATAAACAAGACTCCGATGTTTTGTTGTCATGAATCGTCCAGATGTCCTGTCTGTAAAAACTCCCAGCAGTTCACAACTAAACCATATTGATCTTTAAAAAAAAAAAAAGTCCAGGGCAGAGGAACTTCAGTGCTTTTTTTAAAGGGTGTGTGTGTGTAAAAGATTTTTTTTTTGTTTGTTTGTTTCTTTGGCCACAGAGAATATGTTTTGTTTACTCTGAACTTACCAGGGAAAGATGGTTCCTGCTTTTACTGGCAGCTTCTCTTCAAACTACTATAGCCAATAATGGAGGCGATAATTTCAGTGGATTAGAGCATTCCATTAGACAGGAGACGTGATTATTTTCTCATACAGTGCCTTTTAAAGCAATTCTGACAGTGGTTAAAGGGCCAGTGTGCAAGATTTAGGTGAGATTATTTCCATTTGGCAGAAATGGAATGAAAAATAAATATTTTGATGGATTTTTGTTGTTGTTATTTTGAGCATACAATCACCCGAATGTTTGAATTCTTTTCATGAGCCCTTTATAGTTATGACAGGAGCAGGTCTTCTCTCTGGAGGCCGCATGTTGGACCATTGCTAAATACTACACACTGTACCTTTTTAAGTGTCACTCGGATTGATTAGCCCTCACTAAACTCTACTCATAACTAGCGCTGGGTGTGTGTGTGTGTGTGTGCTCTCTGTGTTGACTACTTGCCTTGCATTTTGATCATAGAAAATGCACCATTTGCTACCTATCACAGAATAATACTGTATGTAAAGTGTCACCCATGTTAATGGTAGTAGAGAATAAAAACATAAAAAAAAAAAAATAAAGCTGTCTTGAATTGCCTTCCGTTTTGTTCGCATTCAACGCGCAAATACAGTCGAAACTGATATTAGAAAATACAACAACCAAAGCTGAGGGAGAAAAAAATAAATGCAAAACACGTCATAGAATAATTATTAGATATCTTAACTCTACAAATATGAAATGAAACTGCTTCCAAATGAAAATGAAAGGTCAATACATTGAAATAATAGACTAATAACACTCTAGGTCTCACATATTTACAACTGTACTTGAATATAGCCTTGGTTATGACATGTATACATCACTGTCACAACATTTATTTTCTTCCAAGGCATAAACAGCTGTTTGGGGGCCCCAATGGTGTGTGGAGGCAAAAAAACAAACAAACACATTTTAATATGTTAAAGAAATGTAGATATATTTAGATATCCAAATAGTGTTCTATTATTTTGTTAAGCTGTTTGTACATCTGTTTTAACAAGCCAGTTTGGTCCCCACCTGAAAATCTCATCTTCGAAACAATGTCCCCCATTGTCCCCCAGACTGGGAGTAACCACTTTGTGATTACTTGTAATTGAATCAATCACTTACGATGAATTTTGTGGCTCCCTCCTCTGTCACTCCACTCTCAGTGTGAGAAGTGCATAGGTCTGAGTGGTTCATTGTCATGTGACACCCCCCCCCCTTCCTTTAGATATGAATTGTGTCTTGATGCTATTTCCATTTGGTAAGTTATTTAGGAGTGTCTATGTCCTGGTTGGATATTTAAGGGAAGGAATGAAGACCCACGGGGAGAATTGAACTGCTCACCAGAACTCCCACACATCAGGTATGTTGTAACATCTGTTTCTGCTGCCTATAAATTCTCCAATTTTGGACATTGCTATAAACTGGGTAGGTTTATTAAGGTTAAACGTATTCTTACAAAACAGCACTTTCCATGCCTTTGTTACGTCTCGTCTGGATTACTGCAATGCACTTTGTTTTAGAGCCAGTTAGTCGTCCCTCTCACGTCTTTGGCTTGTTCAAAATGCTGCTGCTGCGTGTCTTTTAACTGGAACACAAACGAGGGAACGCATACTGTAATTCCCATTTTAGCCTCACTTTACTGGCTGCCTGTGCATGTTAGAGTCCATTTTACAGTTCCTCTATTTGCTTTTAAATCCTCTAATAGTCTTGTCCCACCATGCCTCGCAGAGCTGCTTAATCCGTACACTCCTGGCCTGTCTTTGAGGTCAGCTGATCGGCTAAGTTAACCACTATATATACCACTGAACTAAGATAGGGACTAGTTAAATATTGTGTCCTGAGGACCTTAGTTAAATGGTTATATATAAGTTTCACTGGGTGCTATTCATACCATAAGTTCTGAGTCGGGATATAAATATTGAGTATCATATTCTAAAACCTCTGAATATCTCAACCCAGGCACCAGGGCTATTCTTTCATGTTAAGAAGGTCACTGAGCGGTTTAAACCTATATCTGTCATCCCTGAACTAAAATCAATTACAGATTCATTAGCGGCAGAATTTGATCCTTACAAAAAGCTTGTTTAAAAGTGATAAAATGTAAAAGTGATTTGCAGGGCCAGCAGAGTCCAGACATTTTATTGAGTGTAGAACAGCATTTGGAGCATTTTTAAAGTTTATCACTGAGCGTCATTTTCAAAGGCAAACCCCGTGTAAAGCATGAGCAGCAGCCGCACACAACAGAAGTTGCAAGGTTAGTAATTATAGCAGAGATGTAAAGTAGAATAAGCAGCAATAGTCTTGCTGTTAGATATTTTAACGAGGAAAAGTTATATCTTTAAATCTCATGCAATCTCATGAGATTGCATGAGATTAAATTTTTGATAAGATCAATTAAGGGCCGTACTAACTTACTGGATACAGACAGTGTAACATGCCAAAGTCTCTATTATAGTTTACAAAGTAGTTTGTCCTACAGTTAGTTCTTACACTATTTTTGGGACTGATCCTCCAAGTTGTTAGCCTTTTGCTTTTCTATTTTTGCCACAAATGTATTTTTTCCTCTGCTTTTTTTCTCCACCTTAAGTCTAGGCTGCAGAATGAAAGTCCCAGCCCTTTTTTTTTTTAAATCTGTGTGTACGTGTGCTGAATATAAAACTCAAGTTCCTCTTCCTTCCTTCCTTCCTTCCTTCCTTCCTCCTCACTCATTGGTCGTGCACCTGTTTATATTCCTCCTCATCGTTTCCCTCATTCTTTTGCAGCAACAATGGCCACAGCTGGTAAGGTAGGTACATATTTTAATGTTTTAAGAGTGACTGAGTCACTTTTAAGTGGTCACAGGAAGAGCATTTCTTTGTGCATGAAGTTAGAATACATATGCTATGTAGACACATAACTGCAGATAAAACAGTCATTTCTGAAAAATCTTTCTGAAAAATCTTTCTGTTGGAACTATCCTTTTTTTTCCACAACTGAGTGGAGTGGAATATTTTCATTACTACCACAATGGAACTAAAACTAAAACTAAATCAAACTATCACTACATAGATCTGTGAGGGATAATATCATAATACAATATAATACTATAAAACAGTATTATATTATATTATTAAATAATAATTTATTTGAAGAATACCGAGTGTGGCCTTACTTTGTTTGGACTGTTACGTAATGTGAATGTTTGACTGACCTCCAGGTCATTACGTGCAAGGCAGCAGTGGCCTGGGAGCCCAACAAGCCTTTGGTGATTGAGGACATAGAGGTGGCTCCACCACAGGCCAATGAGGTCCGCATCAAGGTGAGGAGCAAAGTTCTGGAATGACCAATGGTTCTACCCTGGGTTTATCAGGGTCAAGTGCTCAAGTCCAGCACTAGAAACCCATCAATGATACATCTGATGTATCAATGATTAACAGAGCTCTGTATATGCTGTAACTCTCACTGATGTCAGAGTTCACTGTGTTCACTGTCTTGTGCACGCTGGTTAGCATCCATTTTGCATGTGTCTGTGTTTTTCACCAGTCTGATGTTCACTCTTGTTTGGTCCCTCACTCGGCCAGACGCTTGTTTCCGGTTTCTACATTTACAGTTTTCTCTGCTTCTTTTTTCGACGGCTCTGCCATGACGGACGTCTACAATTACACTCTTGCTGCCTTGATCTCATAGCTGTGATCTGGCTAAAGTGCATGTGTCTGTGTTTTTCACCAGTCTGATGTTCACTCTTGTTTGGTCCCTCACTCGGCCAGACGCTTGTTTCCGGTTTCTACATTTACAGTTTTCTCTGCTTCTTTTTCGACGGCTCTGCCATGACGGACGTCTACAATTACACTCTTGCTGCCTTGATCTCATAGCTGTGATCTGGCTAAAGTGTGTGTGTGTGTGTGTCTAGTGCCGTGAAGCAATTTGTGTATTGCTCGCGAGACCTCTTGATTCTGAGGCTGTTTTCCACTAACAAACAGTAGGGGGCAGAGGAGACGACCAATATAACCATAACAACACATTTAATCATCACATTGACTTTGAAGCTATTAAATTAGGGTAAAAATACTGCATAGTACTGATATTTCACAAACCCACATTACCCAAATGTACAAATGAATTAAATATGATATTTCTTCCAACGGACCTTGTCTTCTGTACAGATTGTAGCAACTGCGTTGTGCCATACGGACCTTTACTACCTGTTAGAGAGTATGCCTAAAGAAGGCTTCCCAGCAGTTCTTGGCCACGAGGCAGCCGGCATTGTGGAGAGTGTTGGGCCTGGAGTGACTGAATTTCAGCCAAGTCAGTTAACAATTTCCTTTGCTGTTATTCTTGCTGTTAACTAAAGCTACACCAAAATATACAAAACTTTTCAGAGTTGTTATTTTGTACACCGACTTTTTTGCTCTGGATTTCAGGAGACAAGGTCCTGCCTCTGTTCATCCCGCAGTGTCAAGAATGTCGCTTCTGTAAAAGCCCTAAGACCAACCAGTGTGTTCTAGGACTGTAAGCTCTTTTGTTTTGCTTCTCATCTCTTAAATTCATTCAGGATGTGTTCATCAGTTTACAGGCTCATGTCAAAGTGCTTTTTTTATTATGTTAAGTGTTTGAGATGGAATACACGAGTCAGCACGAGTTTAGGAAATATGTCCCAGTGTTACAAGATGACAGAAACCAAAATATACTTAAGCCATGTCTTCCACTTATTTTTGGCAACACCGTTTTACATATTCGTCTTTGTCAGTACAACTGACCGTATTTGTTTTCATAATATTTCACTCAATGTCTCACATGCCTTTAATAGCACCTCAGAAGTGCTTTGCCGATCTCATGACACAATCCTGGCTGGTACCATCCATCCATCGATCCACCGTCTTCCACTTTTTCTTCTGTATGAAGGTCGTGCGCCACTAATGACAATCTCACAGACTCACAGTCACAGTTATGGTCAGTTCTGATGTTTTGGGAGGAAACTGGAGAACTCAAAGTAAACCCATGCACACAGGAAGAATATGGAAACTCCACACAAAAGGCCCTTGTTCTGACCAGGTCACAAACCTGGGACCTGGGTCTTTTTGCTCCAAGGCAACAGAGCTTTATACTACTCAAAGGAAGTGATGTACAAAACCTTGTTATCTGATGACATACACCATTTTGTTTCACATGACTTATGTGCGTAAACATCTGCACGATTCCATAAATTCTCGGTTTAGGGATGCTGCTCATGGTGATGCGATGGGACCAATGGACTCCAGGTTAACCTGCAAGGGAAAGAAGTTAATTCCGTTTGCAGGAACCAGCACTTTCTCAGAGTACACCGTGGTCAACCAGATGGCTGTGGCTAAGATTGACCCTGCTGCCCCTCTGGACAAAGTCTGTCTCCTTGGATGTGGGGTCAGCACTGGATTTGGAGCAGCAGTTAATACTGCTAAGGTGAGTGTCTTACTCTTGGTTGAGAGTTCTATCTTCAGAGAAACTGCTCTGAAGATGGAACATCGATGAGTGCAGCTTTAAATGCCATGTTTACCAGAGTGTTTTCTCCTCCAGGTGGAACCAGGCTCCACATGTGCTGTGTTCGGCCTCGGAGCTATAGGTTTGGCTGCAGTCATGGGCTGCAAGTTCGCTGGAGCCGAGAGGATTTTTGCTGTTGACGTCAATCCAGACAAGTTTGAAAAAGCGAAGGAGTTTGGCGCAACTGACTTCCTGAACCCCAAGGATTACGACAAACCAATCAGTGCAGTGCTGGCTGAGCTGACTGGTGGGGGAGTGGATTACTCTCTGGAATGTGTCGGGAACGTGGGAGTCATGGTGAGACAGATAGAGAGGGTTACATTAAGATTAAGTGAAAACTGAATGAAGGACGGTACTTTTCACAATTTCTTAAAAACTCTATTTCCACTATTCTCTGAGGATTTTAACCTCTCTGACTTTGTGCTCTTTCTACTTGTAGCGCAGTGCTTTGGAATCTTGTGTGAAAGGCTGGGGTGTCTGTGTTCTGGTTGGCTGGACTAACATGGGTGACATTGCTACCCGACCCATTCAGCTAATTACTGGACGCACATGGAAAGGCTCCCTGTTTGGAGGTACAAAATGACTCGGTCAAACATGATCATCCTAGGACTCAATAATAAACCACTGTAACTGTCATGCTCATCATCGTTGAGTTGTTACTTGTAATTTTTTGACTCAAGAGGGCCTCATCTTAGATAAAATGAGCTTGCCTAATGTGAGAATAGGCTTTATGATGGGAGAGATACAGCTGCGGAACACAAAGAGTCACTTTAGTGGTCTAGTAGTCATCAATAAAGGAAAATAACTGAGTTTTGTAAAGTTACATCTGTTGTCAAAACACGGAAGTGTTAAGTATATGAAAACATACTTGAAAAAGGTTTTATTAAATTTTGGCTTTATGCAAGATATAATTTATCTACTGTAGCATTTTGGTTTAATGGGAGTGATCAGTGATCATTCACTATGCTGATGATAGTGTGTTGTTTGCTGAAAGCCAGTTTGTGCAGTGTTTGATGGCTGTTTACCTATTGGCAGCAAGATGGCCTATTTAGAAGAGTTCATGCCAAAAAAAATGGGTGAACTAATGCCATTAATAGTGATTCTGGAGTGAAAACAAATATCACTGAATAGACACACTTATGAAAACATCCATCCATCCATTATCATTACCACTCATTCTTTTAAAGGGTAATGGGGGGAACTGGAGCCAAAAGGAGTCTCCAATTACTTAACACCTATTTACATGAAATCTACATCCAAAACATTTTGGGGAATAAAGTGACCCAGGGTGACTGTACATTAAACTGAACCAAAACTGGCCCTGCACTGGCCCTGGTTTCCAACCTTGGTGTATTCTGAAATATCCTATACATGGAAATCATAAAATTTAAGAGGGTTTTCAAAAACACCCTCGTCTTTGGACAATAGGAGAATAAGACAGTGTTGTTGGATTTTTTTATTTATTACAAGTGTGTGTTCTCTGTGGTTCAGGATTTAAGGGTAAATATGACGTGCCCAACATGGTTAAAGCCTACCTGGACAAAAAGGTGAAGCTGAATGAGTTTATTACCCACAACATGACCTTGGCCCAGATCAACGACGCAATTGACCTGATGAAACAGGGAAAATGGTATGTTCATACTTCACTATTCATGATTACTTTGGCTGGACTACAATTTACAATTTTCTGTTTTGTTTCCGCCCCACAGCATCCGGACAGTAATGAGTGTTTCTCCAGAATGAGACCGCAATGTTGTTTTCAGTGAAGCCAAAATTATTTAAACTTTTGATGCGCGACATGGGTCATAATTGAACATGTGTAATATATGGCTCTAATTCTGTTTCTGTTGTGATGCAAATAGCCTCTGCCAAGAGGAAGAATAAATGGCCTATGTTCAGATCCTGGATTTTTTTTTCATGTGTTTTCCATGTTCTATACCATTTTGATTGTTTTTGCAATGGTGTGAATAAAACACCAACAACCAGCAGCATTATTGTACTCAAAACATTGTTCATGCATAATGAGACACATATCATATAGACATGAGCACAGTATGCATGGCAGGCCTTAGATGATCAGGACTTTCCACCATATTATGTATAGACTGGGAGAATTACTTTGGACATTCACGTAACCAAAAGTTACATGTCAAATGCATATGGAATAAAATAAATTAGCTAAACAATGGCTTCTGTTTGGTTTTTGTTGTTTGCAGGTCATAAGTTTGATATGAAATTGTCACCAAAATTTTCTGCACCATGTCACTATAGTCTACTTCGCTTTGGGATTTAAATGTTCCTGTCAAGCGGCTTTTCTCTACATTCTGACTTTATATGAGATAATTATGCAATAATTCCTCTCATTTAAGGCCACAAAAACATTTCTCACTCAAGACCTCACGTGGCAAACTGTTACTTTAAGGCACTTCACATGAGTGCATTAGGGCTCAGTTGGAAAAGAAAATGTTCCATATTTAGAGGTCTGTTTAATATTTATACAACCCCAATTCCAAAAAAAGTTGGGAAACTGTAAGGTGTAAATAAAAAAAAAAGATTTGCAAGTCTCATAAACCCATATTTTATTCCCAATAGAATATAAACAACGTATCAGATGTTGAAACAGACATTTAACCATTTCATGAAAAATATTGGTTCATTCTGAATTCGATGGCAGCAACACATCTCAAGAAAGGTGTAAAATTGATGAAATTATTTTCATTTGGCAGAAATTGAAGATAAGTTCTATGTAGACACAAACAATCACCTGATTAGAGAAATTATTTTTCCTTAAAATCATAATGAACCTTTTATACAGTATTTACATCAGGAGCTGTGTCAGCTCTGTAGAGGCCATCATTTTTTTAACAATAGCTTACAATGGACATACATAACATCTTTTAAGTTTTGATGTGAACTGAAGGCCACATAGGGTCTTAACTTCATTAGTAAATGTTGCTAAACTTTACACACCTGTCATGTTAGTAGAACCTCTTATTAATGCAGATTAATTAGTCTGTATTTTTGTTTGGTTCTTGACTGTAGTTCAGATTTCCATTTCCCTTTTTTATTTCATTCAAGCAAAGATAAAACAACATCTTCTAGTTAGAATTTCTGCGTTTGACTTATTTATTTGTTAATTTGGATAACACCCTTTGTTCTGACTTCCTCCATGATTAATTATAGGATCAGACTCATTACTGTACCACCATATAATTTCATTGCTTTAAATTTGTGGTAATGCATTTTTTCATGTGGGTTTGATGTTACTTTCCTTGCTCCCAGCAAACTGGGTTCTATTTTGCAGAACAACTGAATTTGAGGACAGATGCAAACACAGAACACTGAGGCAGGGAAATGTGCAAACAAAGGAATTTAATAAATATAATACCAGAAGCCAGAAGATAAAGCAGGGTGAGTACAGAGCTCCAGGGAGTGTCCAGGGTTTACATTCAGAGGCAGGAGTCAGAGCTGTGCGGCTGTTGGTTAGACTGCAGCCCAAATCCGATTTTTAAGCATGACTAGATTGTATCTAGCTTGACTTTGACTTTGAGCTTGATTTGGCAGTCTGAACAGCTAAAAACCACATTCAAACCACATACCGGTGTGGATTTGAATGCAATTCTGATCAGATTCTGACAGGTCCGTTTCAATCCGAACATCTTCGTGGCCCAGATAGGATTTCAAAGTGGCTCCTGCATCACTCGCAGCGCGACTCAAACGACAACAATAACGTAGATCTGGAGAGACGGATGTTAACTGGTGGCGTTAACGATCGACACAGTGGAAGACAATAGTTTAAAAATTCAGAAGAAAGTTTGCGTGGCGGCTCCACCTAACCATTTGGGACAGACACAGGCACAGATTTCTGTTGTCCATCTTGTTTATTGTCCATTTGCTTTTCAGGGATGTGGCCTGTAACTATGGAAATCCATGTGGAAGACTAGACTAGACTACGTCAACATGGACACACGCAGATCGGATTTGACCACTTACAATATATAACGCGTACAACTGGTCAAGAAGAGAGCTACAGCTAGAGCCAGACTGACTGCGTAGCTGATTCTGCGATCTGGCAGTTTGATGGAGGCCTGGTTTATATAGTTGATTGGAGATGTCTGGCTGCTTGGCACCTGAACACCTGATCCCACTCCTGTAATGAGGCACACAGGCAGAAAGAGAGAGAGAGAGAAGAAAGAACAGCTGGGAAAGAGTAGGAGGTGTGACAGGTTGTACCACATTTAAAGTCCCTGCCCATCTTAATCCTCACATAACTGGTTTTCCATTTTTATGCACACCAGGTCAGTTCTTCTCATGAACTGGTCCTTCATTCCTCCTCAACGCCGAAAAAAATGGCCACAGCTGGGAAGGTAGGTATACGAATCAGTCTGTGAGTTTTTAATTAATGCATATACACGGGGTGCATATGTAAAACAATGACCACAATATAGGCATGTTATATTTGCACATGTGATTTGTAAGATGGGTGCGATACACTGAAGTTTTTTTGCTGGAATAACACATGAGTTATTCATTTTGTACAAACTTTACCATTTTGTGTGCTCCTCGTATGACTTTGAAGACTTTGGAGACTTTTGAAGTTTGAATCTCTTTTGCTCAACTGTGTGGCAAAAACAAATTCTCTTTATTGCACCCATTGAGAAAATTATAGGAAACATTTATGCAGTTTTAAAATAACAGGATGGGCAAAAATATTTAAAAATTGTTATTGGCACACTTGTTGTAAATGAGTTTGCTTTATGTTTACTATTTTAAGATATTTGTCCATTCACTTTTTTTAAAGAAAAAGTTTTATTGATAAAGTCTTAATTGTCCTATTTCATGTTTAAAAAAAAAAATCCCCGTGATAAAATTCTATATGCTTGATTGTTTATTGTAGTGTGTGTGTGTGTGTGTGTGTGTGTGTGTGTATTTACACAATTAAAGCTTTGTTTGAAAAATAATGCCTACTTTGGTTTTCCTCTTGCTCTGTTTGCTTTTCTCAGCAACACTGTTCATTGCACTTGATGTTAGTGCAATTGTGGCTGCATGCAATAATTATGAGACCTTAATTTGGTTGTTTCATGTGGGGTCACTGACCTCCAGGTCATTACGTGCAAGGCAGCAGTGGCCTGGGAGCCCAACAAGCCTTTGGTGATTGATGACATAGAAGTAGCTCCACCGCAGGCCAATGAGGTCCGCATCAAGGTGAGACGCTCCATTTATCACAGAAGACGGGGTGGGTGGGATCTTGAACGAACAGTGGTTTCTCCATTGGTTTCTTACCAGGCCAAGGACAGAATTAAAAATCCATCAATGATGCATCTAATATACATTTATCAATGATTTTGAAAAGCCCATATTTCAACAATATCTCACACTTGTAGAGTGTGTGTGAAGAGCATCATTTACTTATGTAAAACACTAATAAAACGCATAGCTGATTTAAAAACCTAGAGGTCTCAAGATTTTAGGGAGTTTGACCAAACCAATGATGGAAGCTCAAAGTGCTATATATTTTGTTTTTGTTTTTTTGTTTTTTTTTCATAGAATCTTTGTCTTTGACCTGTTAATCAAAGTAGGATAAATGCAGGCTTCAAAGAGTTCACCAGCTCTAGACTGTTAAAACAGATAATTGAGAACACATGTTAACCAAATGTTCAAACAAGACTTTTTCTTTCAATGAACCTCGTCCTCTGTGCAGATTGTGGCAACTGCGTTGTGTCACTCAGACCTTTACTACCTGTTAGAGAGTATGCCTAAAGAAGGCTTCCCAGCAGTTCTTGGCCACGAGGCAGCCGGCATTGTGGAGAGTGTTGGGCCTGGAGTGACTGAATTTCAGCCAGGTCCGTTTACAGTTACAGACTCGATATTTCACTTGCTCGCATTTCCTCTACTGTTACACTATATTACAAAAAGTGTTGAGGAAACACTTTATGTAGTTGTACAATGCCTGTCTTGAAATGTCTTTGTTGTGAATTTCAGGAGACAAAGTGATTCCTCTGTTCATGCCCCACTGTGGAGAGTGCCGCTTCTGCAAAAGCCCGAAGACCAACCAGTGTGAAAACGGATTGTGAGCGCATTTGGTTTTCCTCCTCATCTCTCCTCCTTAATTCATTCTGGGTGTGTTTATCAGGTTACACGTACCACCCAGCAATACCAGCATAACATTTATACACTTAACAGAAAAGGAAGTGAGACTCTGAAACGTGGCTTGACTTGTTTGGAATGTATTATTTACAAATCCTTTTTTCCCACCAAGTGCTTTATCAATCTGTTTTATTGTTCAACCAAACTCTGTCTATTTCTGAGCATCATCTTCCCGGATTGCACACTAAAACACACTAAGTAGTCTGCTCTTTACTGAGCTTTGAAAAATGACAGTTTAATCTTTTTAACAGATCATCCATATGCTGGTTAACTTTAACAGGCACATCAACAGAAACACTTGATTCATATTTCAACCATATTTTCAATCAACAAGTATTTCAACAACAACATGCCAGAGCCAGGGTGCCGGTGCCCAACTACAGCTGACACAGGGCGAGAGGCAGGGTACACCCTGGACAGGTCGCCAGCCCATTGCAAGGCCACACAAAGACAGACAACCATTCACTCTCACATTCACAGTGTCCTATTGGCCTAATCCTCAAATCTGAATGTTTTTGGACTGTGGGAGGAAACTGGAGAACCCTGGTGAGAACCCACACACACACGGGGAGAACATGCAAACTCCATGCAGAAAGGCCCTTGTTCCGACCAAGTCGCAAACCCGGGCAAAGACCTCTTGCCCTTGCAGCAAGAGGTCTAACCACTGCACTAACCGTGTGGCCCATGCCAGAGCCAGTTACACCAAAATAAACAAAGTACGATGTACAAGGCAATTTATAGCTGCTAGCGGATTAGCATTGCTTCTTCCATGACTGCCTGCATATATTACCAGTTGTTACCAGCACACTAAATAGTCAAAACAGTAATGTTCTTGTTTTGTTTCTGTGTTGTTTTTTGGTATAACATACTAACCTAAAATTCAAGAAAAGAAAGTGAGACATGACTAGACTTGTCTGAGTCCTTGGCAGGAATGAGAAGAAAACAATTTGCTCTTTCCATATTCAATTCAATAGAAACCAAAATACACACGTGTTATATTTTTTTCTGCACAGACTGTGGTCTAAGCTGTTTTGCATTCATATTTGACAGCTTGTTTAGCTCTCGACTGAAGCAGCCTCAGTTGGAGAGCTGCTGTCTGGCCCTTGGATGGTCTCTGTCCTTCCTCTAAACGAGAGGACAGGGGAAAGAGTCAAGATTGTTGATGACATGTGGTGTTGATTTTTTGTTTTTATGGCCCACTCTGTCTTTAAACAAAGGACCAGGAGTTTCAATTAATCTAATGATCTAGAACATTTAATTTCACATTGTTCATGCTAGTTAGGATTCGCACAAGTCTATTCCTAGGTTGTACTTGGATTTTAATAAATTCTCGGTTTAGGGATGCTGCTCACGGTGATGTGCTGGCACCAATGGACTCCAGGTTAACCTGCAAGGGGAAGAAATTACTGCAGTTTGTAGGGACCAGCACTTTCTCACAGTACACCGTGGTCAACCAGATGGCTGTGGCTAAGATTGACCCTGCTGCCCCTCTGGACAAAGTCTGTCTCCTTGGATGTGGGGTCAGCACTGGATTTGGAGCAGCAGTTAATACTGCTAAGGTGTGTGTCTTACTCTTAGCAGTTCCACGTGTATTGTTGGAAAGCTAATGCATACTAAAGCTAATACCTACTACAATTCTTCTCAGACCTCTCTGAAGTAATTTATGATGGTTGTTTATTATGCAATGGAACATCAAGAAGTGCAGTGTTTGCTTCTTCAGGTGGAACCAGGCTCCACATGTGCTGTGTTTGGCCTGGGAGCCGTGGGTTTGGCTGCAGTCATGGGCTGCAAGTTCGCTGGAGCCGAGAGGATTTTTGCTGTTGACGTCAATCCAGACAAGTTTGAAAAAGCGAAGGAGTTTGGCGCAACTGACTTCCTGAACCCCAAGGATTACGACAAACCAATCAGTGCAGTGCTGGCTGAGCTGACTGGTGGGGGAGTGGATTACTCTCTGGAATGTGTCGGGAATGTGGGAGTCATGGTGAGACAGACAAAGAGATTAACATTGAGATTGTTGTAAATGTGAACTAATTTTTAGAATTTTTTTTTTACGAAATTAAAATCCATACATGGATTTCAACCTCTGTGACTTTGTGCTCTTTCTACTTGTAGCGCAGTGCTTTGGAATCTTGTGTGAAAGGCTGGGGTGTCTGTGTTCTGGTTGGCTGGACAAACATGCATGACGTTGCTACCCGACCCCTTCAGCTTATTACTGGACGCACGTGGAAAGGCTCCATCTTTGGAGGTAAACACAAGAGTCGGTCAAACCTGATTGTCCTGGAACTTAAAGAGGACACATTTCTGATGTTTTTTGGTGTGTCCCCATGTCCTTCTCGTATCTAAACACCCCTAAAGTGTCACAATAAGCATTTCAGTCACTTCTGAGAAAAAAGGGCTTTTCTGTTTACCTGAGCTCGAGCAAGCGGTTTTGAAAAGTCGAGTTTAGTTACGTAACTAGCACATTTGCCGTGCAACAAACCCTCCCCCAACAGCTACTCCTGGTCATGGGCGTGAACATACGACCTAAAGAAGAGGAAGAAGAAGAAACAACACAGAGCAGTCAGTCAGCTGGTAGCTGGCCAATCACAAGAGACTCAGTGTTCTGGGTGGCGAGCATTAGCTCAGAAACAGAGTGCCTGTTCAGAGGCTGGCAGAGAGCAGCAATAAACTGGCTTAATCTGAAGAGACTATGAGGTTTTTGACCATAAATTTATCTAAGTAGACATCAGTAATCTCGATTTTGGTTCCAAACGACCATTCTACCTTTAATAATATACCACTGTAACTGTCATGCTCGTCATAGTTGAGTTGTTACTTCTCTTTCTCCCAAAGATCTCCTCATATCCCACACAGTGGACCTTTAAGATAATACAGTATGTTATTATTTACAGTATGTGTGTTTTTGTTCTCTGTGGTTCAGGATTTAAGAGTAAGGATGGTGTACCTGAGATGGTTAAAGCCTACCTGGACAAAAAAGTGAAGGTGGATGAGTTTATTACTCACAACATGACCTTGGGCCAGGTCAATGATGCCATCGAACTGATGAAACAGGGAAAATGGTATGTTTATTCCTACGGCACTATTCATGATTTATTTGCCTGGAATACAATTCACAATTTTCTGTTTTGTTTTCTTCTCCACAGCATCCGGACAGTCATGAGTGTTTCTCCACAATGAGGCCACAGTGTGAAGTGAAGCCAAAATCGTGGCTCATAATTGAACGGACTGAGAATTTTTTGCAATAAAATAATGCATTTCAGCTCAATCATTTCATGTTGTTGATTTCCAGGCACAATAACTTACCCCACATTAAATGGTTTGCAAGGAATGCAGTCTATCCAAGTAAAATACAATCACCTCATTGTATGAGGCTGCCATCTTGAACCACCATGTTTTCACAACAGGCCACAATGGACAAACTAAACGTCTGATGAGTTTTGATGCTTCCTTCATAGGTTCTCCAACACACTTGGAAGGGAAGGGTGAGGTGAGGGATATTCAGCTTCACATGCAACTTTATCAATAATTGTTGCAAAATTTTACACACTGTACCTTTTTTTTAAAACCTATTTTAATGTTTTGGCATGTTTTGAATATCTAAGAACTGGGTCAGCTTAGCAACTTTTAACTTAAACCTACTTCTAAACCTAACCCTAAAATCAAGTCTTAATCCTCAAAAAGCACTTTATTGTTGTGAGGACCAGCCGCAAAATGTCCCCATAGACTGTCTGTTTTGACACAGCCAAAGTCCCAGCCCATCTGAATATTACGCAACCTTTTTTTTTTGTTTTTTTTAATTGGAGCACATCATATGAAGTGCAAGTTACAGTTCATTCCCTCTCACTCACTGCTCTTACAGCTGTCTTTATTTCTCCTCTCTCTCATTCTTTCCTGAAAACAATGGCCACAGCTGGGAAGGTAGGTTTAAGATTCTATAGGAGATTGCTCACTTAGGCAGATCTTTGAAATGAAACTGTTAGAAACAAACCTCAGTCTCAGTGACCCTAATTTAAGTATGTTATGTTGGTGTATGTTGTTGATGTTTAGGATTTTCGCTTGTTCTTTGCACATGGATGGTTCATTTAGTAAAATTCTGGGTGCTCTCATCTGACTTGGCAGACAGTTTGAAACTACCCAGTGTTTTAAACAACCCAAAACAACTGCCCAAAACAATTTTAATTACATATGTTATAAATACATGGTAACATATTTGTGAGTTTGCCCTCTTCAGGTTACAGCTTTCCTTTGAAATAATCAGATAGTAAAAATTTTTCCCCCCATTTCAAATGTGAAAGAGACTCTTGATGTTAGTGCAGTTGGGACTGCATTAATGCTGGATTTTTTACGTGGGGTCACTGACCTCCAGGTCATAACGTGCAAGGCAGCAGTGGCCTGGGAGCCCAACAAGCCTTTGGTGATTGAGGACATAGAGGTGGCTCCACCACAGGCCAATGAGGTCCGCATCAAGGTGAGAAATATTTTTTAGAACATGCACACACACACACACAGACACAAACACAGATAATAAATGTTAAAATCAGAGCAAAGGTCTTGAGAGTGCAGTGGCTCTCCACTCGTGTCACAGCATGCCAAGTGCAGTACTAAAAACTAATTAAACTAAGTGATAAATCAATGATTACCATGTCCTATATCAATATAACGCTGTGTATTTGTCACACAAGACAGAATGACTGAAGGGCTTTACTCATTTTACTTACTCGTGTTGTTGTGGTTTGTTTAGTTTGGCTCAGAAAGAGACATAAAACACATGGAGTTCAAACCAAACGAAGGCCGCTCAGTTTTACGCAGTGTCACTACATTCCCCTGTTTTGCAAGTTTAACAAGCGGTCAAAAATAAATAAATATAACTTACATCACCACAATAACAGCAAGTTTAAAAGAAGTATTGTAACTTAACTGATGATATATGCAGACTTTCAGATTTCAGTGGATTTGACCAAGTCTATGATAGAGATGACAGATGTAGAAGTCAAAATCCTGGGTCTTCGACTTTAAGTCAGATTAAGAGCTTTTCAGATTAAGCAGCTTTTCAGTGACCTTCGCTAGCTAAAAAGTTATGATTCCATCAGCTGTAGCCAACTATTATGTCTAATGTTAGCTGTAATTTATACCTTATGAGTTGTGTTTTGGAAAGAATATAGATTACTCAACTGTTTCAGTAAGAAATACCTTTAAATGAACATTGTCTTGTAGATTGTGGCGACCGCTGTGTGCCACACAGACCTTTACCACATGTTTGAGGGCATGCATAAAGAAGGTTTCCCAGCAGTCCTTGGCCATGAGGCAGCTGGTGTTGTCGAGAGCGTTGGGCCTGGAGTGACGGAATTCCAGCCAGGTCAGTTCTCACAGGTTCAAATGTGTTTGTCCACTTGCTTACATTTCTATCCCGGTTGTCGTGCATTCACACCACATGCAAAGTCATTTTTTTCATGTGGTTGGATCATTTGTATTAGCTTGCTTGAGAAATATGAGTAACCACACACAACACTTATTAGCTTTTGGGAAATCTGTCCCAAGATGAATTATTTAAACATGAGCATCTGCAGGAAATTATACTAATTCCTTTCTCTTTCTGGGATTTTAACATTGCAGGATTTTCACCACATGCATGACTGAAGTGAAAGTCGTATTTACATAAGTGACTTTGTATGCAGTCTTATTTGGTTTAAAAAAAAAAAAGCGTTGCATGTTTTGTGTGCAAGTTTTTTCCTTATTTTCTGTTGTCCTTTTTAGTGAAAGGCTCAAACTCCATTATCAAACTGTGACAGGAAATTCCTGTCTACATATGTCTTTGCATTTACGCAGTCTGTCTCACTCACTCACTCACTTTCTTTATTTCTTTATTTTCCACATGAGGGTCACCAGTCCATCGCAGGGCCACATAGAAACAAACAACCGTTCACTCTCAGATTTACACCTAGGGGCAATTTAGAGTGTCCAAATGGCCTAATCTGCAGTTTTTGGACTGCGGGAGGAAACTGGAGAACCTGGTGAAAAACCATGCATACATGGGGAGAACATGCATGCTCCATGCAGAAAGGCGAAAGAAAAATTGCTACAAATGCAAGGGTGCCAACCACTACACCGGTCCCAAATTCTGTTATTTTTATTCAATAATTTTTGCAAGGACTCAAAATGTTGTTTTATACAGTATTTTACAGCTTATGTTGAAATAATCCAAAAACCAATGGAAAGTCCACTTGGCTTTCCATCAAGGGAACACTGTTGCAGAACTACTACTGCCTACATGAATATATCATTTCAGCAGTATTCTGTTTGTGTCATTATGTCCCGAGTTGATTTGTTATTTTCTCCATTTACCTAAATGTATTTGATATGGCCATATTTTGAATTTTAGGAGACAAGGTGATTCCTCTGTTCATCGCCCAGTGTCGAGAATGTCGTTTCTGTAAGAACCCAAACTCCAACCACTGTGAGAAGGGATGGTAAGCTCATTCGTTTCTCTTTAATGATTCAGAATATGTTTATTAGGATACACACTCATACAGTAAGCCATGTTTCCACTAGTATGGCACATGTTTTTTTGAGTTTCCATTAGGAATAGTACCAAAATACAAGCATTCCATTTTTGGACCCTTTCCTTGGGGTACCAGAGTAAAATGGTGGAGTTAGACCAGTGCCACTCATGACAGTCAGCTGATTGGGTGACAGAAAAACATCACTCCCTTGTGACTGGTGTTGTCAAGGTTGTAAAACTGTCACAAAATGTTTTAAAAAAGTGAGGGCTAGACCCAGATGCAGGCACGGTCGAAGCACCAGAAAGTTTTAACAGTTTCATTGTCTATACAAATGGAAAGTGCTGGGGTATGATTAGAGGGTCTCTGGGAAGAGGGGGAACAGCGCTGGGCTAGCTTCCATGACTCAATCTGAAGGGGGAGGTAACGTGATGAGAGCCAGATCTTCTGTCCTGGTGTGTAGGTGGGAGCCGGGGAGCGGTGATGGTCAGCTATATGTTGATTTCTGGTGGCTGTACGCAGAAGAGCAGCACGGGCCTCCCTCCAAAGCACCTGAGGTGATGCTGCACAGAGGGCACCACCAATTCCTCCTCCTGCGAGGGAAATAGGGGGGTTGGAAGCCACAGCTGGCTATAAAAGGAGTCATACCTGTGGCAGATAAGGTGAAGGAGTTGTGCGCGTATTCCACCCAGGCCAGCTGTGATGACCAGGATGATGGGTTGCAGAGTGTGACACATCAGAGCGCCGCCTCCAAGTCCTGGTTAGCCCACTTTGTCTGACTGTGGGTGATATCCCAAAGAGAGGCTTGGATTAGCGCCCAAAGCCTGACAGAATGTCTTCCAGACCTGGGATGCACACTGTGGACCTCTGTCGGATACAATGTCTCGTGGGATGCCATTAAGCCTGAAAACGTGAGTGACAAGGAGATCCGCAGTCTCTAGGGCAGACGGAAGTTTAGGCAAGGCAACAAAGTGGACAGCCTTAGAAAATCTGTTTACGATAGTTTGTAATTTGGTTACCTTCGGAAGGGAGGAAGGCCAGTGACGAAGTCCACCAGGGTCCCACATAGCGGTGCGTAGATAAAGGGTTTAGGAGTCCCGGCGGAGGTTGGTGGGACATCTTGCTGCGGGTACAGAAGGAGCAGGCATTCACAAAAGCACGGACATCACCTGACATGGACGGCCATAATCATCGCCGGATGAAGTCCAGGGTGCACTGAGCTCCAAGATGACAGGTGAGTTTAGATGCGTGGCCCCACTGGAGAACCTGTGACTTGGCTTGGTCAGTGACGAATAAGCGATCCGAACTTGGGCCTCAATCTCCCAGGTGGCTGCTCCGAGGACACAGGATGGAGGTAGGATGGGATCAGGGGTGGAGTCCGACTTCTCCGGGTCAGTTTGGCAAGAGAGAGCGTCAGGTTTAATGTTACGTGAGCCTGGTCGGTAGGTGATGGTGAATATGAAATGCCCCAGGAAGAGAGCCCACCTGGCCTGATGCTGGTTAAGGCACTTGGCTGATCGGAGATATTCCAGATTTTTGTGATCAGTCCAAACTATGAAAGGTTGAGAGGTCCCCTGAAGCCAGTGCCACCACTCCTGGAGGGCAGAGACCATCGCTAATAGCTCCCGATTTCCCACACTATAATTGCACTCCGCAGGGGACTGCCCGAGTCCAGTGTTGGATGCATACACCTCCACAACAAACCCTGTAGAGCAGAGTTGGGGTGAAGTAGGACAGGGCCAGAGGTGAAGAGGTGCTTGAGCCGGGAAAAGGCCTCGTTGGCATGTGAGGACCAGATGAATGGGAACTTGGGTGAGGTGAGCTGAGTGAGAGGAGCCGCTACTGTACTGTTTACTGTAGTCTTTGATAAAGCGCCGGTAAAAATTGGCAAAACTGAAGAAGTGTTGTAGCTGCTTCCTCGTGGTGGGGATGGGTCATTCAGCTATGGATTGAATTTTGGCTGGGTCGGTGCGAACCTGCCCCTTCTCAATGATAAAGCTGAGAATACTGACTGAGGGGATATGAAATATCCCAGGACGTGGCAATCGTTTGGCAGAACGGAGGTAGGTCGGGTTTTTGTGGTCTGTCCACACGATGAAGGGGTGTTCAGCTCCTTCCAGCCAGTGTTTCCACTCCTGCAACACAGTCACCACAGCCAACAACTCTTTATTGCCAATATCATAGTTCAGTTCTGCTGGTGAATTGGATGTTGGGGTCCGGATGGGTGAGGACAGGAGCTGTGGGGAAGAGCTGTTTAAGCTCAGCGAGGTAGAGGTTAATCTGGTGAGGTTAATCTGGTGAGGGGAGAGGCAACCTTACTGTATCCCTGGATAAACCTATGCTAGAAGTTAGCGAACCCTAGGAACTGCTGCAGTTGCTTGCGTGACCTAGGTGTGGGCCAGTTCACAACCGCTTCTATTTTCTTAGGGTCTAGTCTGAGTTGCCCCTCCGCCAAGATGTAACCTAGGAAAGTCACTGAGGAAACATGAAATACACACTTTTACATATAACTTGTTCTCTAGCAATCTTTGTAAAACCAGTCGCATGTGCTGTTCATGTTCAGAGTCATTGACAGAGAAAATTCAAATGTCATCAAGATATACAAACACAAACTGGTTAATCATGTCTTTTAAAATGTCATTATTCATTGCCTCGAAGACTGCCAGGGTGTTGGTTAATTCCGAAGGTCCAACTTAGTAAAAATAGTGGCCTTACACAGAGGTTCAAAGATGGGTCAATGAGCGGCAGAGGGTATTTATTCTTTATGGTTATGTCGTTAAGTCCTCGGTAGTCAATGAACGGTCGAAGGGATTTGTCTTTTTTGGCGACAAAGTAAAACCCCGCCCAGAGAGGCGAGGATGAAGGCCGGATTAGACCAAAGGCTAGAGACTCTGAAATGTATCTCTCCATCGCCTCCCTCTTGGGGCGGGAGATATTATAAAGTTTTGTGGAGGGCAAAGTGGAACCAGGAAGGAGATCTATTGGACAGTTGTAGGGTCAGTGGGGGGGGAGAGAGAGAGAGAGAGAGAGCTTTGGCCTAATTGAATACTTCACCTAGGTCATGGTATGAAGGAGGAAAGAGTGAGAGATCTGGGGTGAGTCGGAGGTGAGTGTGGGGTTAGTCATAGGCCTGGCTGAATGTAAACAGTGAGAATGGCAAAAGGTGCTCCAACTAATCACCAAAGCTAATGCCCAGTGGAGGGGGAAGAAGGTGAGGAGATAACTAAAAAAGAAATAAACTCGTGGTGATTCCCAGATATAGTTAAAGCTAAGGGTGGAGTTTGGTGAGTAACTGTGGGTAAAGAACTGCCATTGATAGCACAAACTGGACGAGCGGGGTCTGTGGGAGTCAGGAATACGTTGAGCTGTCGTACTAAGTCAGAGTCAATGAAATTGTCACCTGAGTCAACAAAAACCTGTAGTGAATGAGTGCTGCCCTGGTGAGATAGTGTGGCTGATAGTGTAGTCCGTTAGGAGGAGCGGGGCTGAGTTTCAGTCTTACTCACCTGGGTGCTCCTCTCCCCTGGTGAACCGTCCCTGCGAGGCCTCAATGGACACTCGCGTCTGATATGTCCCGTCCATCCACAGTATACACACAGTCCAAGTCGAAGAGGGAGAAAAGGCGGCAGACCTGGGTGGAGCAACCTGGGGAAGTACTTGATTACACCCTCAAGTATATCAACTCACGGGTTTGGTTGTCTATCCGAATCGTCAGGCTTATCTGAGACTCCAGGGAATCAGGCTCATCATGAGTGGCTAGCTCATTTTCTTAAATCATCATTTAGCCCCTGATAAAAAGCTGTCTTAAAGGCGGGCTCATTCCAGCCGCTTTCTGCAGCTAAAATGCGGAAGTCTTTGGAGTAGGCAGCTGCTGATTGTTTACCTTGAGTGATTGTCAGGAGCTTACTGGCTGTCTTAATCCCTTTAAATGGAGTGTCAAACACACGAGTCATTTCAGCAAATAGAGAGTCACATGAGTCCAAAACAGAGGAGTTAGATTCCCAGAGGGCATTAAGCCACTGAGCTGCCTTTCCCCTAACCAGGTTATGTAAATAGTCTATGCAGGAGCTATCAGAAAAGTAAGTGTGCGGTTGTTGGTCGAAGACCAGCTTACACTGTCGGAGAAAACATGTGCAAGCACCAACCTCCCCCCAGTAGTTCTCCTTAGTGGGTATATGCGGCTCCCAATGTGAAGAGGAGACGGTCGTCGAGGCAGGTGGTTGATTCCGGTCCGGAGGCATGGCAGAAAGTGACTGTCGTGACTGACTGATGGCAGTGGACGGTGGCTCACCAAGCTGTCGGGAAAATGTCTGTGAGTGACGTTTGTCGTGAGGGTCCAGATGGCGTCCATGACGTTGCTGAGAACCTGGTCATGGTGAGTCACAGCAACAGCTTGCACTGCTACTGCTTGGCGAAGCGCTTCGGTTTCCGTGGGGTCCATATCTGTTTGGTCAGCGTGTACTCTCAAGGTTGTACAACAACCATAAAAAGGGAAAAAAGGACTAAAACGGAAACAAAGTAGCAAAAAGGGAAAATGAAATTTATTTACAAAAAAGGCTAACAAAAAACACCAGTCATAAAACTAAGAACTGAGGAAAGAACAAAAGGCGAGCGTTAGAATGCTGCTGGGTAAAAACATGAATTAATAGACTAGCGACAGGCTCAAAAAGCTATGCCACGTGATAGGGTTACCGACGAAACTGGAGAGATGCGCTGACAAGGAGGAACAGGAAATCCATGTATAAGTAAAGCCCAGCTGGAGATTGGAGATTGGAGGCAGCTGTGCCAATGACGTCCCTGCCTCACCTGTCAACCAGCCTCCTACAACCCAGACTCATACAAAGCATCTTGTTGAGACAAACAGCCACAAACCAAGCAGGAAAAAAAAGACCTGTTGGATGTTGTCCTCCATTGTTGTCCTTTGTGTCACATTCATTGTTGCTGTTTGTTGTCGTTGGACTGATACGTCAACGGCACATATCTTACTGATCCAGCCATTGGGCACAGCCCACACCCCACTTACCAACTAAAGGTACTGTTCTCAGCTCAAATGCAAGCCTGAGCCAGCACTTTACCATTCCAAACCATACCATACTGTAAAAAATCAAACCATTCATGATGGAACACGGTAATAGAGCATAGTACTTTATGTTATAAGCAATGTCAGTGTTTGAGAAGGAATTACATTCACATTTTTCCTCAACAGAAGTCAGGATCTGCGCTCTCATCACTTCTTTGTCCTTTTTGTGACTGATTTCTGCTGGAACTGCTCAGTTTTGTCCGTCATTGTTATCTCCCCTGCTTAATGCATAATAGATGAAATGATGGACAAAAGTGAGTCAAGTATAAATGGGCCACAGGTGTCAGAAATTTGGGGACACATTTTCAAATCCTGGCAGACTTTCTAGCGCTGATTTCATGAAATTAATCTCATAACAGAAAATGCCATTTATATTGCTCATGTTCTTGATTTTAATAAATATTCTTCAGGGCTGCTGATCGCTATGATGTGATGTCAGTAGAGGACTCCAGGTTAACCTGTAAGGGGAAGAAGGTCCTGCAATTTATGGGAACCAGCACCTTCTCACAGTACACTGTGATGAACCAGATGTCTGTGGCTAAAATTGACCCTGCTGCCCCTCTGGACAAAGTCTGTCTCCTTGGATGTGGGGTCTGCACTGGATTTGGAGCAGCAGTTAATACTGCTAAGGTGAATAAGACTTGCACCTGATCAAATTAGTTTATCCCAACAACTGAAATGATTTACTAGCTTAGAAATCAGTTTATGTGATATATATTCATGTTAATTAGGGCTAACAGTATTTAATTAATGTATAAAACATCGATGAGTGCAGCTTTAAATGCCATGTTTACCAGAGTTTTTGCTTCTTCAGGTGGAACCAGGCTCCACATGTGCTGTGTTTGGCCTGGGAGCCGTGGGTTTGGCTGCAGTCATGGGCTGCAAGTTCGCTGGAGCCGAGAGGATTTTTGCTGTTGACGTCAATCCAGATAAGTTTGAAAAAGCGAAGGAGTTTGGCGCAACTGACTTCCTGAACCCCAAGGATTACGACAAACCAATCAGTGCAGTGCTGGCTGAGCTGACTGGTGGGGGAGTCGATTACTCTCTGGAATGTGTCGGGAACGTGGGAGTCATGGTGAGACAGATAGAGAGGGTTACATTAAGATTAAGCGAAAACTGAATGAAGGACGGTTCATTACTTTTCACAATTTCTTAAAAACTCTATTTCCACTATTCTCTGAGGATTTTAACCTCTCTGACTTTGTGCTCTTTCTACCTGTAGCGCAGTGCTTTGGAATCTTGTGTGAAAGGCTGGGGTGTCAGTGTTCTGGTTGGCTGGACGAACATGCACAATGTTGCTACCCGACCCATTCAACTAATTGCTGGACGCACATGGAAAGGCTCCCTGTTTGGAGGTACGAAATGACTCGGTCAAACATGATCATCCTAGGACTTATTAAATAGGAACGAGTGTGGCATATCCACAAAGGAAGCATTGTGAAAATCAGTCAGGAAGTGGATTTAATCATTGCATTATCATTTCTAAAGGCCCTTTGCCTGTTCATACTTAAATATAGCCCTGGGGTTTTCAAACAAAAGCAGAGGAAACATGTTTTTAAACTAAAACTTGAACAGTGGGCTAGTATCTGTTGAGCTTCAGAAGATACCAGATACAGATATGAGCTAAATGCAAAAACTCCAAACTCCAAAAAACCTAAACTAAATAATTATTTAGTTACATTAGTTTGTGTGAAGACAGTAAAACAGCAGGTCCAGAGTTTACTCGATTACTCAATCCTTTGCAGTTTGCAGGGGGGCAGAAGATGCCTGGCCTTGCTAAACTAGCTGTTCCATCACCTTGTGGGGCCTGATTACTCATGTGAGGGTTCCTTGTTGGGACTTTTCCCCCCCTGTCAATTTTTAATATAAACAAATGTCTCTAACATTCAAACCATTTTCAAATGAGTTCACGCAATGCAGATAAAGTATATTAGCTCTATACAACGCTTTGATTTTCCTTAGTATAGTATTGTCTTGATTTTGTGTCTGTGGAGACACAGAGTGAAGCATTTTACATCACTAGCGATGGAGGGAAGGCACAAACATAAAAGCTGCCACTTAAGTCAGACGGCAGTGAAATACAGGTTAAGGAATTAACCCTTTATCTCTGAATCACGAGTGAGGTAGTGAGATAATGAAATGAAGGTTAGGAAGGGGATGGTTGTCCTTTGAGAAAGCACAGCAGGCTCCCCTAAGATGTGGGGTTAAATCTGGGAGGTAGCGACCTTAGCAGTATGATAGTGACTGAAGTTACACACTGGAGCTTTAACACTATTTTCTTGCAGCGAGACCCCCTTTATGATTTTAATCTTGAGTTACATGTCATTGGATGTGTAGATTTCAAAACTTATTCATCTGCAGATTCATTTTAAGGATGTCTTCTTTCCTCCACTGGTTTTAATACTTTAGACGTAATGCTGTTAAAATTAAAAATAAGCAGAGACATGTAAAGGAGGAGGACAAGCTCGATCATGCCCCGATCGCTGATGACTTTGTGTTTTTGTGTAAACAGGCCTCCTCCAGTTAAATGTGTTTATAGCAGGACAAGCTGCTATGTAAGTTCCCCCCTCACACACAGACTCGGACAAGATGACCACTCAAAGTTAAATAATTTGCACTGCTGCACCTAAATTAACAACATAAACATTGGGTGTGTGCTGGTGTCCCGGCCTCTCGGCAGCCAACAGTCATCTGAGGTCCAGCCTGCTACTGCATTTCAAGGGAGAGCGGGATTAGAAACAAGCTCCAGCTGTGTCGTCAGCTCACCTGAAGCTGCTTGCATGAAGCACCTCCACGCCTCCTCTTCCTCCTGCAACGAACTGCCAGTCACACCCACCTCCACAGTGTTTGAACCCAAGGACACGAACGTTGATTTCGAGAAGTTGGCACCAAACACAATACTGACTGTTACTGACTGAGTGAAATTGACCCAGTGGAGAAAAAAAAATATGGGTAGTGTGCTGCCAGTCCATCAGTGTGAAAAATGAACTATTTTAATGTTGCACCTCAATAACAACTCTCTGTTCCTGAAGTTGTATCGAGTCCTTTGTTCTTCTGCAGAGAGAGAGAGATGTGGTATGAAAATTTAAATCTAAGCTTGGTCAGGTTGTCAAAGTGGCCAGCAAAATTATTGGAGTGAGTCATCTACAGCCCTCTAATATATACTGTAGGGAGATTCTAGGCTGAATATACACATTTCCTGTTCAAAGGACAAAAAGACCCAGCCTGTTATTCTGTGTATAGCTTGAATTAGCATTTTGCACTTTAAATGATATATTTGCACATGTGATTTTTCCATGAATTTAAACTTCATATGTGGGGTCTCAAACTCAAATGATCTAGTGCCACATGCACTTCGTCTGGTCGAGGGGGCCGGTCATATGAAAAAAAAAAAAAGTCCAACTGTGTGGGGAAAGACGTGTTCAGCTGGGGTGGATATGATATGAGGTCAAAACTATATCATGATATCCCATCATGATATAGCGACGACATTTGTGAGAATATTTTTGCATAACTTCAAAAATAAAAGTTTGTTTTGATACGGAACAATATACACAGTAGTTCAAATTACACAAAACACACTTACGATACAAAATAAATCTGTAAATATCAAAAAGAGCTATTGAAGTTTATTGGGAGGGAGTGTCTATAGCCCACAGGTTTGGGACCTCTGCTTCAGATGGTGGTGTATTTTTAAAATTCGGCTGGTTTTTAACATAGCATTTACCAGGTTTTGCCCTGGTTGTCAACATTTTGCATTTTGTTTTGTCTTGTGAGTTTTATCTTTTATGATGCCTTGCTGCAATTAAATTTAACCTTGCAAGATTATAACGCAACACAAATGTGCTGCCCCTGTGAAAATGTCATTTTAAGTATTGTTTTCCATTTCTTTCACTAGATCCTCCATTGTCTTTATTTATAGTGTGAGTGTGTTTGTGTGTGTGTATTCTCTGCACTCAGGATTTAAGAGTAAGGATGGCGTGCCTGAGATGGTCAAAGCCTACCTGGATAAGAAGGTGAAGCTGGATGAGTTTATTACTCATAACGTGACTTTGGCCCAGGTCAATAATGCTATTGAACTGATGAAACAAGGGAAATGGTATGTTCTTTCATATTATTTTTTACTGATGACAGTAACCATGTAAAAAAAAAAAAAAAAAGAAGTTTTAACACATGTCTGTTTTGTTTCTGCTCCACAGCATTCGGACAGTTGTGAGCGTTTCTCCACAATGAGAACACAATGTTGCTTTCAGTGAAGCCAGAATATTTGGTCCTTTGATGCACAACATGGATCAAAGTTGACCAGACTTTTACAATTTTCATTATTTTGTGTCACTGCTACCGTAATGCACAATTTAAATATGAAATGACCCATATTCATGGACTGTGTCCATTTTCCATACCTTTGAAATTCACTATAATTTAATATTCTACACTATTTCTACCACTACTCCTTATTATCATCATTATCATTTTATATATTATTCCCCTCTTTATTAATTTGGAAATATTGTGCATTAGAAAGTGTTTGAGTAACTGGTGCATCAGAGTGTTCATGAACTGCAGCTTTGTTGTTAGAATGTTAAAAAAAAATCACGATTCAAAGCTCATAACACAGACACGTACACTGTGTACATGTCTGACTTTGAATAATCAACACTTTCCAGTGGATTATGTGTGTGAACCAGTGATGACAAAGTTACACATGTCAAATGCTAAATATAAAATTGATTCAATTATGGGCTGTGTTTGTGTGTTATTGCCAACAAAATGAACTGCAGGTTTGAAATAAGATGATGTCACTTATTTTGATGCATGAAATGGATTCTGCCAATATTTTATATTCCAATTCTGAAACATGGGAAGGGAACCTGTCTAGGCCCGTTATAGTTTAAATGAGTAGCACCTACATGTGTCCAACTGATTGCTTAAATAATTCAAGGAAACACAAATGAGGGTTAAGTGAGGCTGCCACTGGAATGGAAAATGAGACTGAGTACACATGCATGGAAAGCTAGACTGACGTGGACACTTGTTTGGCTTTGTATAAATAGATGTGAATTTTAGTTCACATTCAAAACAATAATCAAATTAGAGTACTCAGGCAGCTCCTTTCTCATTTGAGGTTAATGATTGTGTTAGTGGTTTTTAGGCATATTTATAAAGTGTTACACTGAATACATTCATTCATTCATTCATTCATTCATTCATTGTGTACCGCTGTGTCCTCCACATGAGGGTCATGGGAGGCACTGGATCCAACCCCGCTGCCACAGGCAAAAGGCGGAAAGTACGCTCTGGACAGGTCACCAGCCCATTGCAAGGCCAATACACAGAGATGAATAGCATTCACCCTTACATTCACACCTACGGTCAATTAAGAGTGCATGTTTTTGAATACACACACACACACACACACACAGGTAGAACATGCAAACTTCATGCAGAAAGGCCTTCCGGCTGCAAGGCAACAGTGTAAGCCACTACCCGAAGTCAATGCAAAACCATTCTATCAGTACCTTTTGCTTTGTTTGTTTTTCACTTCCTGTCTGAGGAGTTTAACAAGCATGCCGTTTGGTATCCACTTTTGAGACATGCATAGCTTACTTACACATAAAAATGTCTGCTTACTGTTTTGTCTTTTCTTTTATTGCAGGCTAGAGCGCAAAACCATGAAAATTAATTCCTTCTTTCTTTGTTCAGTATCTTGTTCTAAGTATTTCAACTACTCTGTCAATGTGCTTTGAGACAAACAAGACAACCTTGAAACTATTTCACTTTGGTTTGTGCAGTTCTGCAGTGGTGACCAGGCTCCTGGCTTCCATCATTGTCCCTGTCACTATGTGCTTTTGTTAAAGCTGCTTTATATATAGATAAGAGCCTTGTCTTCTATCTCTGAGCACTTTTGCACTTGCAGGTCTTCCACTTTAGATTGTTTTGGCTTGTAGTGACCCTCGACTTACTGCAAAAACACCACTATGATTTCACATTATGCTTTTATGGCATAACGTATCAAACTGTCTTGTGGGCAGAACAGGAGGCTTTTAATAGTATACTTTCAGAATGGAAAACAGCCTATTTATTTGTTCTATTGAAGGTCCAGTGGGTACACATTAGGTGAAATTATGCTAATTTGGCAGAAATTGAAGGAAAATAACTATACAAATATGTGAGTTGTTATTTTTAATGACTCCAAAATGAGCTTTTTATGAGACAAACTGAATGTCTTTTCAGTTTTTGATGCTAACTGAAGGTTCTCCTACACACTTGGAAGTGTGTAGGAGAGGCTAAGGTGCCCATCATTGCTTGGAAGTGATGAGAGACAGGAGCATGAAAAATATCTCAGAAACATATATATCCCTTTGAAGCTGAAAAAAGAAAGCGGTAGAAAGCAGATGATGACAAAAGAGGGCAAGATAAAGGTTACATCATGTCATTCACTGCTTTATTACTGGCAGTGATAAAGGGCCCCCAAATCAAATTTTGTTTAAGGCCCCAAACTTCACCTATAAATGTTGCTAAATTGTACACATTTTACCTTAAATTTACTCTTGAGAGCGATACAGCCTTTGATAAGTAAGAAACCCAACAGACCTACAAATATGTTTATGTTTATTAAAAGTGCAACTTGTCTTGGTGATGATTTTGAACATCCCGTTTACAAAATAATACTCATTTTAGTTGCTGCTTGTTTCTGCCACATCTGGGTAACTGGGTAACACATCTGGGTAACAGCTGCATACTCATCTCATCTGTTTGCCAAACTATTTAATCGTGCAGCTGCAGAGCCCAGGTCAGGGAAGGAAGAATACGGTCCAGGATCTGTAGCTGTCTCCACCTCATTCCTGTCCTGCAGCTGCAGTTCTGTCTCTCCCACTGTCTTCTCTCATCTTTACAGCCAAATGGAGGAAAATGTAGCTAAAATCCACCATGTGGGTCACGGCTTTCGCATGCATTGACAATCTGTTGCAAAATGTGTACTGCAAATAACTGTTATTTAATATCAAAGGTTAAGCAGTTTATTTTTCTCTCTTTCCCCCGGGTTCATGACACTGTTTCATGTTCCCTTTATATCACCTTGTGTAATTGTTGATCTTGGCAATGAGGGTTGTTAATTATTTAAAAATAATATTACATGTTTGTAACTTGGGACGTCACAGTGCTGTTTTTCCTGGGAGCAGTTGAATTAAAAAGAAATCTAAAACAAACACAGAGACAGTGGGAAATCATGTCCTCTCTAAAGTGGCCTGTTTGCAAAGTGGGAAATAATTGTTTGTCATGAGGGTGGGCCTGTGACTAATGCCTGCACACAAAACAATGCGTCATTACCTGGTTCTTATTATTGTAGCATGTTTACCTTTTTCCAAATAAAAAGAAAAAAAGGTTTGATGAAGCTTTATATGTATGAGATGCAGATAGTTACTGTGCACAGTTTTTCAAAGAGGCACTTAAAAGCTTTAGCTACCCCCAAAGTGGGCCTTCACTGAAACCTCCAGGAGAACATCAGAAAAGGAAGAAAACAGCAATAAACAGAGCAACATTGTTATTCCATATGTTGCTGGGGAGTCTGAGAAACTTCACTTCAAACCCTGCAACACTGTAAGACAGAAACTCCTTCACCCGAAGCACAAAACTTTGGGAGAATTATCCGAGCAATGTGGTTGGTGTTGTGCAAAGTAATGAGGAAACCAAACAACCAGTGCATAGCACAGCACAAAGGAGCCAGCTCATCTGGACCTGAAGGACAAAGGACACTCAAGGGGAGAAAGGAGAAAAAACAAAAGAATTTTAGCATAGTATAAACTAGATGTCTTTAGATATATATTTAGATATCTAAATAGTGTTGAGCTTAAGTTGTATAGAGAACATTTATTTTAAGTTTTTAAAACCAAAGTCAATAAACTGGTTTATTTGTTTATTTAAAGTTCACTATCTCCACACCTAGTTTGAATATGAAACTGGAAATTGACACCACTTTTGAGATTTTACTGCCCTTATTTTACTTTTACTTTTTTTTAAAAAGAAAGAGTGACACTGGTTTGGTGTAAATGACACAACTGTAATTAATGTCACTACTCACTGGCTACTCTGAGGCGTTGGGAGGGGGTGGGTGTCCCCAAATGAGATTCACCTTAGGCCCCCGTAAAGGCTTGAGCCGGCCCTGCTGGTCAGTGAAAAGCCAGTTTTAGAGGAGAGTGAAAGAAGCCATGTTCTATCTAAGACCAGTTCTTTCATTTCCTGTGTCATACAATGGAAAAAAATAAAGTAGGATTCTGGTCTTTTATGAAATACCTACTGTATTAAATGAAAGCAGTAATACTTAACAATTTTGACTTGACTGAAGTATGTTTTAAAAATGTTCCTACACTAAACAGAGAATTGTATTGCATCTGATCTAATCACAGTGCACTGAATCGTTTTATGATTTAAAAAAAAAAAAGTATTGTTACTGAATTGAAACAAAGCCCATCTATTGACACACACATTGAATTGTCCTCAAAGGGAGGCATGCACACTCCTACTGTAACTGATATGAATTAGAGAATCAGTTTTACTTAACCCATGCCCTGTTATTTTTCTTTTGCCTGCCCAGATCTTATCCCTGTGATTCAGCTCATGACCTGGCCGCATCACACAGCAGCCATTTTGACCAGTCACAATAGGAAAATCACAGGTGCATATAATCAAATTAATGTTGGGTGAGTGCCATTTAGCCTCCTCAGTTTTCAGGGTGCAGGAGGGCTCACTGTCACACTGTTTTGACTTTCATAAACTGAGCGGAGCCATCATTAATGTGATCAGTATCACCTGTGCTTTACCGTCCAAGGACTCTTGTTATACTCTTTACCTCCTGTCTGTCCAACATTTTTGTCTTAATGTGACGTGCAATCCAGTTATTTCCAAGTTCATAGCAGCACTTTGCAGTCCTTTGATGTTGCTGGCATATGTGTTTCAAAAATATAAAATCTGAAGAAGAATATAGAGGACAAACCTGCACAAAGGCCACTCAGTTTGAATCTGGGTCCATATCACCACCAAAATCTAATAATTTCTTCTATGGGTCATAATCTTAATCCCAAGAAAAATTTTTCTGAATCTACTCTCTGCCTCTGTATATATGGGATTACAAATACATACATATACCAGTGAGAGTCAGCCACAGCATTAAAAGCAGCAGCTGATTTTATTGTTGTGGCAAAGCGCTGCCTTGTTGTATAATGAGTTCATGTTCGGCCTCCGTTATGTCAGTTAATATATATTTGTCTCAATTATCATTGTGTCTTCATGGCTTGAAAAGTCAAAAACACACTCAACAGTTCAAATGGTGTGGCGGCTGAATGGTGTTCATCACAACAGAGTGTGTTCTGCAGCCCACTGGTGGGCCTTTGAGGTACTGCAGGTGGGCCTTGGAGTGAAAATTCTTTGTTCTCAAGTTAAAAAACGATCTAAATTAAACACGGTATCCTTTTTTTTTTTTTTTTTTTTTTTTTGCGACATGTTATTAATTATTTATGTTTTGTTTTTTTGTACACAAACACACAACACAAGGCTTCTCAGTTATGACCAAAATAGTAATCCTCATTATTTTTTATCAGCATTCAGAGTGTGATAATTCATGGGTAATAGGGAGAAAATATGTTAATATTAGTGTTGCATCTGTTTATGTTAATGTTTTGCCACAATAAAGCACAAATCTAAGTGTGGACCTTGGAAGTTCTGCACAATTTGTAAGGGCCTCAAACCTTTGAAGTTAGGACACTGTACTATAACAAACTTCATAAACTCCTACCTTTACCTTCAGTTTGGATTTACATCATAGAAACAAACAAAATCACCACCTCTGTTAAAAGATGCAGAGGGAAATGAGCACTGTGGGCACAGAGGCCTTCTTCAGGATCGGTCCACAATTTGATAAGACCTTCACTTGAACCTGTGAGGGAGGGTCTGCTTGTGACACGGCAATGGCGACTGCAGGGAAGGTAAGAATTCTGACTCCTCCTCATATGCATGCTAATAATGTCAGTATAGTCAATGTTTGAATGGATTTGAGTTAAGCCACCATGGCCGAGTCAAATATTTATGAAGTAGAGAGGGATGTTTACACTCCCAGGACTTTGAGGTCCCTCTATTGCTCATCTATAAAAGACAAAGAAGCAGTCAAGACGAGCATTCCGGGCACCCGCTGTTCAAAGTCCTTGTTCAGAGTCGCGTGTTTGCAACATTTCCACACACAGGGAGGCAAAAAGGTCAAAGTGTGGTTCATTAATGTTCTGCATGTGGAGAAACAAGTACACTCACTTTGTATGCTGTTGCACAAAAGAAGCTCCACTGTCAGACTTTGCATTGCAGCACCGAAACGGTTATTAAACGCCCGAGGAGTTGTTCACTTTGACAGATTACAGTCCAGCTTAAGGTCTTGGATTGCTGTGTTGTAGGTGATCCGGTGCAGAGCTGCAGTAGCATGGGAGGCCGGGAAACCTCTCAAGATGGAGGAGGTGGAGATGGCTCCTCCTCGAGCTGGGGAGGTTCGCCTCAGGGTAAAGATTTATTTGTAATTCACTCTCGCATTTACCAGTAAAGTTTGGCTGTGTACTCACTGCACGTTTACTTTGTAATCTAGACATCAGATTAAAGCAGTGGTTCTCAAACCTTTCATACCAAGTACCACCTGGGAAAATATTGAGCTCTCAAAGTAACACCCTAAATTTATATAAGTATAAATTCAGAGCCATAGAAATGTTTGCTGAAGTTGTTTTCGCATAGACTTCAATTCAAACTGACTTCTTTTTGCAACCAGTGGAGTTGCCCCCTAGTGGCTATTCACTATATTGCTACTACCAGATCGGCTTCAGCGAGAAAAAAGGAGACTACATCAATTTTTCTTTAATATACAGTCTTTGTCCATGAAGCCATACTACAACTAAATTAAAATTAAAATGCGTTTTAAACCACGTCACTGGTGGGAAATCCAAATCTGTCCTGGTACAATGACGCCGGTTATTTGAAACGACTCTACATGGATCATATTCCAGTCCTTTTATTTCAGGTTGTGGCCACAGGAATCTGTCACACTGACTCCTACACACTGAGTGGCTCTGACCCAGAGGGAGTTTTCCCTGTCGTGCTGGGCCACGAGGGAGCAGGGATCGTGGAAAGCGTTGGAGAGGGAGTTGTTAAGTTTCAACCAGGTATTCCTGTGACATAATTAAAGGGATACTTCCGGTTTTTCTGAAGTATGAGGTACTGACACATCGTTAACACTGACTTTGCTGGATGCACTGCAGCTGGAGACGCGGGCACTCTCACTGCTCTCTCGGTGCTTGCTTAAGTCTACAATAACGTAAGAAAATGTTTGCCAAATTTTGGGACGCATAAGTGTAAACTGCTCACTTTCCCACACCAAACTCCACAGAGAAAATCAGTGTTTTAATTTCACACGGACACGGGAGCTGGTTGTCTTCTGCTGCCTCCTGTGGAAGGTTTGTGTTATTTAGTCAAATTTGAACAAAGGATTTCTAAAACAAAATAACAAAATAACACATTTGAACTAAGTGATGGAGGCAGCAGTGGAACAATACTTTCCACGCGCCATGATTTAAAATCATAGATTTTACCTATGGATTTTTTTGTGGGGTGTGACCGTGAGTTGACTGTGATATAAACTTTAATTTCCAATTGGAAAAAGACTGTAAGGCAAGTGAGAATATTCTTCACCTATGCTAGATTTAAATAGGTGTCAATTTTATTACGTGAGCCTTACGTTTGGTGGCTGAAATCTGCTTTTCCTTGCATCGGTGTCTCAGATTGGTTTGGATGTGGCAGCACGCTGGCAAAATCATGTGCCAGTACCTCAAACAACTATCACTTCTAATAGTTTACTGCAATAAAATAGCTAAGATGTAACCAGATTTCCAATGGCTCCTCTAAGATCCTTGAATTTGCAGACATGATGATTTCGTATGTGCTTTTGTGTTATAGTTCACTTTATCCATATTGACACTTATTTACGAAAAAAGGGGACAGCCACAACAATGACATTGTGCTCAATGTAACAACAATAAAGACAATTCTGATTCTGAAAAAAGGGTGTGTGGAGAGACTCTTGCTGTTTAGGAGAGCGTGTGTGAACTCTGTATAACCCTGTGCTTGTGTTTCAGGAGACACAGTCATACCCTTATACATCCCACAGTGTGGAGAGTGCAAGTTGTGCAAAAATCCTAAAACCAACTTGTGCCAAAAGATCAGGTAACTTGTCTGGAGTTAAAGCTCCCCGGTGCTGCTCTGCACATCGGCTACAGCAATAAAAACCTGTGTTACACCTCTGAGCTGTTTTATCTGCGTCTTTTTTCTCCAGGCTCACTCAGGGCAAAGGCTTGATGCCAGATGGGACGACACGTTTCTCCTGCAAAGGCAAGCGCCTCTTCCACTTCATGGGCTGCAGCACATTCTCTGAGTACACTGTGGTGGCCGAGATCTCTCTGGCCAAAGTGGACCACAGGGCCCTCTGGACAAAGTCTGTCTGCTGGGCTGTGGCATCACCACTGGTTATGGAGCTGCTTTAAACACTGCCAAGGCAAGTCCCTCCTCCTCCTCCTTCTCCTCCTCCTCCTCCCTGGACATCACTGTGTGCACTGACTGCTCATCACAGCCAGGCTCTAACAGTCACTGTGGGACCAGAGCTGTTGTTCCCAACATAATCATCTTCCCCATGAAACTAAATCAGGAGTGAATGAATAATGTACAGTTATAATGGCACATTTTCAAAACATCATTGTTAATTTAGTATTTCAGCTGTCATTTTTATCTGCGCCCTTTTCCCCTCCCCCTCAAACACTGTATCCCATTTCATCTATTTTTGATATTCCTACCTGCCATATAACTACAATAAGTAGAATATTTACAATTAACTGGAACATGAATGTACATGCATCATTTATACTTTTAAGAAACTATATGCATGCATGCATACATAATTGAATAGAGTTTGCAGAACTTTCTTTTTTTGCATTTATGTGATCGTCCTCTCAAGCCTTCGAGGCAAAAGAGCCTCGTGAAGTTCAGTTCAATTGACTGTCAGCTTGTATTATTAATTTAGTTTCAGTTCATAGCTTTAGTTCCTGAATGAACACAATCTGAAATATTGATAATATTAAGTACAGACCCTCATGGTTCCCAGATGACGTAGTACTGATAATGATGTTAAAGCTCTAAAATTGTATTCGTATTTTCAGGTCAGAAAGTGGATAGAGAGGGAAGGTTGCATATTTAACTCTGTTAATTAATAAAAATAGGAATGTTCTGCTTGTTTTTCATGGAAAAAACCTTAACTAATGAAAATCACATATTTAATCCAGCTTTGATACCACCGTGTTGTTGAATGTTTATGGTTTTCAGAGAGAATATCTCTTGATTGCAATGAAATTTGGAACAAAGGAAACAATTGGTTCAACATCATCAGTGTAATGTACAGTATGTTGCTTGTGGTTGGACACAATAAAGAACAAAGCATAAACGATATGCTAAATAAATATGCAACTGAGAGAGGAAGAATTACAGATCCATGTCACAAGATAGGGAAGCCAAAAAAAGGGAAGCACAAGATTTGTTTTTGCCTCTCCGAACAATGAGCTATCCCAGAATATCAGCAATGTGGAGGAGGGAAAAAGAAACAAAACAAGTATTATTCTAAATTATAATCAGCAGCATGTTTGTGTTGTGCCAAGGAGCATGTTTGCCTCCTGACTTCAGGATGATGACTTCAGGTGTCCAGTTATACTGCAGGTTATTACCCAACAAGTAGCAACAGCATGTACCAGCGAAAAAAGCAACCAGCACTATCTCAGCATGTTTGCTCATTGTCTTGTAATTATATAGTATGGATGTAAGGCAATTACGTTGTGTCATTTTCTTTTTGGCCTCATTACCCACCCCACTCCCCCATTCCCCCACTCCCCCACTCCGCTGTGTAATCTCTCATAAACAGACACAGGGATGAGCTGACCTCTTTTAGTCTCCTGTTCCTCGTTCTGCAGGTAGAGGCCGGGTCCACTTGTGCAGTGTTTGGCCTAGGGGCGCTGGGCCTCGCAGCCGTCACGGGCTGCAAAGCGGCCGGTGCGGCTCGGATTATTGGGATCGATCTGAACCCTGAGAAGTTTCTGACTGCTCCAGAGTTCGGGGCCACAGATGTGGTGAACCCCAAGGAGCACAGCAAGCCAATCCAAGACGTCCTGGTGGAGATGACCGATGGAGGCGTGGACTATTCCTTTGAATGTGTGGGCAATGTGGCAATCATGGTGAGTAGGAAAATGATCATTCTATATTAGTGACCATTAATAACTACTCTGTGAATGCTGAATAAAGTCAGCCATGACAAGACACCGGTGTCTTGCAAAGTCTCGGTTCTTTCTCGGTGAGAAACACGAATTGCTTCACAGCACTACACAAATAACCCCTAGCCAGGTACCGACTATAAGATCAAGGCAACCATCTTATACTGTATGGAAGACGTTTTTCATGGCATAGTTGGTGGGGATCATATTTGACAGAACACTTCACTGTGAGATGTGTTGGTCATGGTGAGGCACTGGTTTTCAGGTGGAAAAGCCAAAGATTTTGTGCTATTTACTGTTGTAATTTAAACGTTTTGGTGGAGTTAAGATTTTTAGGATTTATATTCGGGCCATGGCATTCTTAAGTTCGAGAACGCCTGATCACAACTGAGTGATGCTCATGTTCAGGTGCTGTTACAACCTGACAGTTTATACTGATTGTCCTAACTTTGTCTGCTGGTGACAGAGAGCAGCACTGGAGGCCTCTCACAAAGGATGGGGCACTAGCGTCATCATCGGAGTGGCAGCTGCTGGACAGGAGATCAACACCCGGCCTTTCCAGCTGGTGACAGGACGCACCTGGAAAGGCACTGCCTTTGGAGGTAACTGTACACAGTTTGTCTGAAGAAGATTCTTTAAGACGTCAACCATGTCCAGGATCACTCTCACCATAATTAACTACTCACTAAAGTTTTCAGACCTGAACTATGGAAAATATCAGATATATTTGGATATTTTCCGGAATTTACCATTCATGTTTCTTGGTCAAGTATGCAGGAGGCAGGACACTGGCCCACTCATTCTGAACTGTGAATTCTCTGGAGTTTCTTGCTGTGTTCTGACATGAGTTCATTCGGACTTTTCCCGGAAATCTGATTAGAGAGCTGTAGGGAAAACTTGCAGAGTGACATTTGCAGTCATTCACGTTCTCACATAAAGCCCTGCAGGCTGTTACTATAAAATGTCCACACAATCGTAGGCTTTCATGATCACATGACTTTCTCGGTAGCGCCACCAACAGGTGGACATTCTTCATTTCTGGCCTGAGCCTCTCCAAATACTGGATGGACTGACAGTTCAGAACTTCTAGCTTCGAGCTGATGAGGTTTGTGAGATATGGCATAAGGTAAATGTAAGGTGCTGGTGGTACAGTACAAATAAAAATGAATTAAATGTCGGATGCATTCTAATAAAATGTGAAAAACTTAAACATAGTGCCACCATCAGGTCAAACTATAAAGCTGTGGATCCTTAAACACTCTCCCACATTACACGGAACATCATATTTAATCCATTAGTTAGGCAGCACGGTGGTTTATGACTGAGAGTATAAGACTAATCAAGGTTCTGTTAAAGACATGGTGTTGCCACAGCGAGAACATGATGAGCACTCGATGAGGAGATTTAAAAGTTATGGGGATTTTTTTTTTTCAGTGTCACTGGCTGGTTGGAGTTGGAGTGGAAATGGGTGGAGAGAATGTTGAGTAGAGTGGCTCTGTTTAACACGAGTAATTTTCATCAGTCAATAACAATACTGGAGGACGAGTGAATAACAAAGAAGCCAAGTTGAATTGTGATTATTTTGTCCGCACGGTTATTCATTCAACTCATCCACTTCATATTTCTAGAGCCAGCGCTCATACACATGCACACACAGCACAAAGCAAACAAAACAAAGGCTACTGTGAATCTAGCTTGAGGCCAGTCACATTAAAATTTACAATCATTCTCCACTTCATCACCTTGTTGAAACATTTGTGTTGCTGCTGTTATTTTTCGTATACACACATAACATTGTAAACTCTGTTGTAATATGAGGGCTGTCTGATTCACTTAAGGACTTTTTACACTTCCCCAGGCTACAAGAGTGTTGACAGTGTTCCCAAACTGGTGGACGAGTATATGAACAAGAGGCTCAAAGTGGATGAATTTGTGACTCACACTCTGTCCTTTGAGAAGATCACCGATGGGTTGGAGCTCGTGCATGCTGGGAAATGGTATGGCTTGATTTAAGAGGTAGTTGTTTGGTGTTAATGTGCGTGCCTGTGACCTTACACGTCAATGCACCATTCTGTTGGACAAAGCCGGGATGTGGCGCGAGACCTTGACATTCAAATGCAAGCGCCCAATTGTGTCAGTCACGTATTTTAAAGATTATATACATGAGATTTTACACAATGCTGTATTAGCCTTTCTAAGCATTTCAAGTCCCTCTCTGTGCAAACTGTTGGCCTTGACCGTGTTTATAAAGACCGAGGAATCCAACTCCAAAATAGTAAGGCATTTAAAGACTCATCACTGTAAACCCATCAGTCACACACCTACCACGGTGGTGAAACCTTGTAGTTATACCTTTATGCTACACACAGCAATGCATGGTAAATATGATAAAAACAATAATGGCATGCGTTTTAAAAAACATATTTACAGACTGAAGCATCCCACAAGAACGCTCTGACACCGACAGGAGCATGAACCTGCCGAGGAGACTCAACACATCCATTTTATCAATGTATGAGGCAGCAAACAGCAGGCTCCTTGATTATAGGAGTTTGACAGTGCAGGGACTCCATGCTGTTTAGATTAGCACTGTCAGGCTTTAATTAAGGCCCACTGTTGGTGAAGTGGTTTGCACTCTTGCCTTTGTAGCAAGAGGTCGGGTTTGTGACCTGCTCGGAACAAGGGGCCTTCTACAAGGAACTTGCATGTTCGCCCCGTGTGCGCGTGGGTTCTCACCGGGTACTCTGGCTTCTTCCCACAGTCCAAAAACATACAGATTGATAGGCTAATTGGACACTCTAAATTGCCTGTATGTGTGAATGTGAGAGTGAATGGTTGTCTGTCTCTATGTGGCCCTGTGATGGACTGGCGACCTGTCCAGAGTGTACCCTGCCTCTCGCCCCATGTCAGCTGGAGTTAGGCACCAGTTACCCCGCGACCCTTAGTGGATAAAGCATTAGAAAATGAGTGAGAGTGAGTGAGGCTTTAATTGTACATGTAGTGTGATATGAAAAGGAAAGGTCCCAGAATGCTTCCTTGAGGAACACCATATTAAGAATTAAAGCAGATATTTGCAAGTATGAATGCTTTTCCACATTTTCCTCTACGGAGCGCCCCCTACAATTTCCGAATACATATTTTTAACGACACCACCATAGACATCTATCCATCCATTTTCTGCCACTTTATCGTAAAAACTCACCGCTGACAATACATCTGATTTTGCTTCCTCCAACAACAGTTTTCTCTGCTTCTTTTACGCCAGCTCTGTCACGATGAACATCTAAAATAACGTTTTTGCTGCCTTGATTTTACAGCCAGTACCTGGTCAGGGGTGTTACGTGTGTAGTGCTGTGAAGCAATTGAAGGAAAAGACCCAAGACTCAGGGTTGGCACCCTGAACTCGCAAGGCTGGTTTTCTGCTAACAGACAGTGGGGGGGGTTGAGACAGTCCCCACAAGAAGACATTTCACCATCACAGTGACTGCAAAGCTGTCTCGTGCTGCTTTAAACACCTCAGGCACAAAGTCCCTACAGCTAACAAAAGATGGACCTGTTTCTTTAACCAATAAAAAATGTTGTGGCTGATAATATAAAATGGAACACTCAAATCTAACAAGAGCACAGGCACTTTTTATTTGAGTGGCCGGATTTTAACAGCTTTGTAAAGACAGTCCGCTACGACATTTCTTTCTATTTTGTATGTGAATGTGTTAGTAGAAAACCTGATATTCACAAATTCATTCAAACTTTTTTTCCTCTTCCAGCATCCGTGTCGTCCTCCAGTTCTAGATACAGAGGAACAATGAAAAAAACGTGATGGAACTCCACGTTTGCTCTGCTCAGTTCCCTGCATGACTGCATTTTTTTTTAGAATGCAGTTCTACACCACCTCCCAAATGAGCATGTGTGTAAACAGAGAGGGAGAACATTATCAGAGGAGGAAAAACAGACAAACAAACAAAAATATTCCAACATAATCCGAGACTGAATGAGTAATAAGACGGTGCAACCACAAACAATGAGATGTTGGCGGGTGGTTAATCGATGAGGACTTGCTGAGTAAGACCAGCAGAGACACAGAGGCCTGATTACGTTGATTAAAACCAACGCTGGAGAAACTGCAAATTAAATCTCACCGGTTTATATACTTCCAGAACATTCTGATTACTCTCTTGAGCAGGATTTGATCATGAGGTTGTTTTTAGACTTCTGTTTGGTACACAAGCGTCTCACTGTAAATATAAGTGTCTCCGAGTTTGGGGAATGTACGTTCTCTTCAGAAATGTTGACTCAGGTTGTAACTGACTTGAAAGAACTACCATGCACTCAGCTATGTCAAGCCTAGTTAGGCAAAAAGTTTCCCCAACAGCTCAGTTCACTTTCTATAAAAGTAATACAAAAGAAAAACAAAAGTTAACTTTTTCTCCTCTTTACTTTTGTGGTGATGAGGACTCAAAGTAGAAAGACATGCCAGTATTTGAAATAAGAATAACAAATAACGAAAGAATGGCTTTTGGAAATGTAATATTCTGATCAAACAGAGACAAAAAATTTGATTTCTTTACTTTATAAAAAGGTTCCATGACATCTAAAGCGAATAGTGCAAGTAATTAATTAGCTGATGATGTTACAAAGAATTCGGAAAACAATTCTAACTGAGTTTATGATAACTATGTCTATGGTGATGATATTTGGAAAACTGTAAGATCATTTTTGTGGTCAACATTAAGAATTGAGGCTTCTTTATTAAATTTGAATAAAGGCTTACTTAACTTTTTTAATGTGCTGTGTTAGTTATGAGTGTTCAACCATCATCAGCTTTGTTTTGCAGCATCAATTTGCAATGAGTCACTGGTAAGTTAATTCTTAATTAATTAGCAAAGTTTTGAGCGTGTGCGGACTTTCAGAGTCAAGTACAGTAGAGGATGAAATTATTAGCACCCCTAAGAAAATGTCATTGTTTTAAAGGTATTTCCCAAGTGCTGCTAAACAAAACAAAGAGCTTTAACACAGATTAAACATACTGGAAGCATGTGCTTTGGTCAGATGAGACCAAACTAGAGCTCTTTGTCCATAGAGAAAAACGGGAGAGGCGTATAACCCAAACAACACCGTCCCCACAGTGAAACATGGTGGTGTGAATATTATGCTGCGGGGATGCTTCAGTGCATCTGGAACTGGGAATCTCGTCAAGGTGGAAGGAAACGTTAAGAAAGAAGGATATGTGAAGATTTGGAAAGAAAACCTGAAGCAGTCAGCAGTAAAACTGGGTCTGGGTCGTCACTTTGTCTTCTAACAGGACAATGACCCAAAACATACGTCGCTCCTGTTGAAGAACTACCTCCAGAAGACCTAAGTGAACGTTATTGACTGGCCTGCACAAAGTCCTGACTTAAATCCCATCGAAAATCTTTGGGGTGAACTGAAGACGAAGGTCCATGCCAGAAGGCCATCAAATCTGGAGGAGCTTGAGAGATTTGCCAAAGAAGAATGGACTGGGATTCCTCAGAAGACGAGTCAGAGACTTGTTGAAAACTACAACAAACCACTGCAGGCTGTTATCCAGCAAAAAGGAGACACAACTGACTATTAGTATCAATCATTTTGACCCTGGTAGTTTTTGGTTTTTGTGGAATAATTTAATTTCTGCGTGCAAAGTTTAATAATGGAAGAATTCAAAATAGAACTAAGATATTGAAAAAGCTGTGTTAACAGCACGTGGGAGAATGAAATGAAGTTTTCATGGGGGGGCTAATAACGTAACTCTGTCCTCAACTGTACACTTTACAGAAGCACAGTAAAGGATAAATGTTTGTTCTTAGGTCATAGAAATCAAAACATTTAAGTGTTAAACTCAACTCAAAAAGACAAACTCACCCGGAACAAGCTACAGAAGAGGCATTTATTACTCATTTAGAAGAAATAGAAAGAAGGCAGAGTGACTGTGATGACATTAATCCTCTGAAATTGTAGAAATAATGGAATCTGCCAGAGGGAAAAATGGTTAGTAAATCCCCACATCAAGGTACAGGATGACTCCAGATATGGGAGAGACATGATCCTGACAACATCTGGGCATCTTTTCTAGATTTACACTTTAAGGCTGGGTTTGCTGCAACAAGACAACAGAGGGGTTTTCCTCAAAGCAAGAATAACAAGGTCAACACTTGGAACAGCTCTGAGCTCAGTTGGGGTTTATTCTCATTCTGGGTTTCTGCCTGGACTCTGTGGTTTTGAGATGATTCTCCAAGCAGCTATGATCCTCAACTTGCTGAGGAATAACTGCCTCATTCAGAATGTCACAGTTAGACATACTGGTCAAAAGGATTAAAAAGACAGTGAAAACCGACACAGTACCATCATTAGAAAGCCAAAAGGCTGACATGAAGCAGCTAATATTCCTCCATGAATATAAATTAAACCAAGAATTCTATATTTTGGATAAATTTGCTTTCAAGGCATGAATTCAATACCTCTCACTTATCAATTTCTTAAATATAAAGGTATAATAAAGTGCCGGTTAACTGCAACTAATTATTATATGTATCATCAATTCATGTCAGTTATTTTCTAGATTTAAAGAGGACTTTTTTGGTCCATAAAATGTTGAAATTGTTGATCAGTGTTTCCCAAACCATAACATCATGATATTCTCAAATGTCTTGTTAATCGGTTTTAATGATTTCATTGTGATATGGAGCAAAGGAACCAGAAAATATTCACATTCAAGACACTGAAAAAAAAGCTGAAAGAAAAACAAAAAACCTAGTTGATGATTCATTTAGTCATTGATTCATAATTGATTCATCAAATAATCGTTGCAGCCCCAGTTAACAGCTTGGCCTAGATTACAGTGAGGACAAATATATTTTGCACTGAAACAATGAATGAGGTACAGAATAATTAATTTAAGGATTCTTTTTTTTTTCTCTTGTCAGAGCTAACTATCTCCTGTAAGTCCTAGCACATATTCAAAAATGCAAATAAGACAGTACTATCCATTTTCAACAATGTATGTAATGTAAAAACTATCTAATTACACGTGTCTGTTATAAAGCCACTTTGACACTTATAAACCTTTAAATTATTCATTCTTAGCTTGGTGCAGAAGACCAGCTGCCACAATATATGTCAGTTGCTTAAATCATCAATGATTTATGCATTTATTAATGTAAAGTATTTGTCAACATCAACAACTCCTACTCCACTTTCCAGTCTATATTTTCATTCTTTCTCATGACAATAATTATGTCAAGGGTGACCATAGGAGGAGTTACAACTGTTGATAAATACCTTAATACATCTCCACCAGAGTGGTAAAATTAAGTAGCCTACTGAGTGTTGGTGTACTACTGATATAGGCTCTTCTGCTTGATATTATATGTTGAAACTTTAATAAAAGTTTTCACTTGGTGAGCTTGTGTTTTCCTGGGACTCTGCTGTATCCCTCTCTTTCTCTGCTGCTGTAATTATTTTTCAGTTGTCACTGGTAAATTCATATGAAGTCTTCAGTCAGTAGATGACGAAAGAAAAGAAGCGAAGAATGGCAGTGAAGCCACAAAGCTGAACCAAATCTCATAAATACTATTATAATTCCTTCAAAAGAGATAGTTGTCACTGATTAAGAAATCCATATTTGATAAAAGACACATTCAAGTACTTCCATTTCATTTGAGGAACCACGATTTAATAACGCAAAGAACAATGAGAGCCACAGTGACTCTGAGCTCTGGGAGTGGTGCCCCTTGTCTGAAACGTGTGTGTTTGTGTGTGAGGTCCAGACAAGCCGTGCGCGCCTGTGTCAGCAAAGTCCAGTCCTTGGTGTTTTCCCCGTCGCCAGGCCTACATTTGGTTCAGGAAATGAGCGCGGCCGTTCTCCTCCAGGCGGCGGGTGAGGATCTCGCAGCCGGTCTCCGTCACCAACAGGGTGTGTTCGAACTGAGCCGAGCGCTTCCCGTCTCTCGTCACCGCTGTCCAACCGTCGGGCCACGTCTCGTCCTGCCAGCCACCTGAAATATCACACACACGTGCGCCGTCCATTAATTAAGACACGCACTCCATGACTGGCAACAACTCATAAGTTTTTAATCGTGCAGTCAAGTGTTGTTTAAATAAATAAAACATAAAAAATAAAAAAGATGCACATTAACAATTCATACGGTCAGGGGAAATGTCGCTATACAAGCAGCCACAGTTGTCATACATGCAGACTGATTGTGGATGTGGATGATGTTTTATTTTAAACTTGTAATGTTTAGTGGCTGTCAGTGTGGAATCACCTTATTAGTTAGTAATTAGCAGTAAACCCAGACAACAAATCAATTGACTGTAACCACCAATCAAACAATTTTGTTTGGTGGAACACTGTGATGCTGCAGTGACTTAAAAAGTCTATGTATATTAACTGATATAGCTTGAGTATCAATTGATTACTAATCGGCACCTATTTTGATAACTGATAATTGAGTTTAAGTGTTTTTTTTTTCAATAATTAAAACAAGCTTTCATATTTTCAGCTCCTTAAATGTGACTATTTTCTGGTTTCTTTGCTCCTTAATAACAAAGAAATCATTAAAACTGAATCAATTTGGTTTGGGAAACGCTGATCAACATTTTCTGACACAAGTACTCAATTAATCAAGAAAATAATCAACAGGTTAATCAATTAGGAAAATTGTTAGCTGCAGCCCTAAGACACATGAATACATGCTACTTGCTCAACAACCTGCCGTAAGACACGACTGACTGCTGCATGTTACATTATTTTATTCCCTACGAGCCAAGCAACATCTAAAATCACTCATTCTGAAGCCTTTCACTTTATTGGTGAATTTGTCTTCAATGAAAGCAAGGAAAAAAGAACCCTATTTAGTTTGAGAAATCTCTCCTATTAATTCAGCCTAATGAACCATTTAAAACTCTGATTATCTACAAATTCATGTCAATGAATTGAGGACAAGGCCTATTCTCTCAGCTCATCATGTATCATTTCACTCTTTTCTCATTCTTCCATATTATATTGCCTCATTAATATTTATTTTAATTTATTGATAGTCATTTATTTATTTTACGACACTCCACCAACCGAACAGAGCAATTCACTTATATTTATTGGCTCAAAACATAGTTAGAGCTAAACTTAGCATCATTGCTCTTCACATTATTCAGAGAGAGGCAGTTTCACTCACCTTCACATATCATGGGCTCAATGGTGAACACATGGCCGGGCTTCATTACTCCGACCGCTTTGTTTTCTGGTAAATTAATAAATACAGAAACCATGCTGTGTTACAGTGACACACTGAGAGTTTGAGAAATTCAGAAAGTTTTAAGGTGTCTACCCACTGGCATAGTGTGGCACATTGGGGGCAGTGTGGAAAAGTCTGTGGATGCCGTGGCCACAGTAGCTCCGCACCACAGAGAAGCCGTTGGCCTGAGCGTGCTTCTGGATGATGTTACCTAACTCTCTGTAACGAATACCAGGCTTCACTGTTGGAATGTTGGAATAGAAAAAAGCATGACTTTTACAAGCATTTAAATATATATACGAGTGTGTACTTATAGCCTTAACAACAATGGAATTTTGAGGCAAATTACTAGTATTTAACAGCACTTACAAAAGGGTATCAAAATGGTAGTGTAAACAATCACATGTAGATAGGACAATTACAGTTGGAACAAGTGATAAAACATTTTCATAATTCTGGTTTAAAAACAGGGTTCCCACACCTTGGTTGACATTCAAGGACTTTTCAAAGACTCTCCAGGATCACTTCCCTCAAATTCAAGGGCTGAATGTGCTGACAAAGCTTAAGATGGGAGGGCAACGTTTAAGACCTGCTTCGCACATGAAGTACAGCCAGTCTTTGTAATTTTCTTTGGTGATCCAGAGATCTTGGAATTTGCATTTTCCAGGCTTCACGCCCATTTGCTCTCTCTTGCTTAATGTTTCTCGCTCATTGTTCTGCATGGAATCGAGGGACAGTGTACAGTGGTCAGAACACTGCTGCTAATTTCGACTCTACATTTGTCCTGCGTAAGCCTAGTCAACATACATCAAGCAGTGCACGGCTTGAAACAGTAGGTGGTGTCGTAACAAACAAGGGACACATTTACCTACATATCAACCTAATTTCTTTCTTGCACAACTTAAAGCACTTTCAATGGCCCATGTATATTTAAGGCATTTAAAAAAAAAAAAGAAAAAAAAAACTTTTAAGGTCCCTGAATTCCTTTTTTAAATTTACGAATTTTCAAGGATGTCAAGGCACCATGGGGACCCTGTAAAAGTTAGAATTAATAAACATCTGTCAGTTCTCTCTGGAAAACAAACTGTAATGGCAACACTGTTTGTAAACTTAAGGGCATTTGTGTTCTGATAATCCTCCTAATGTTTGGCTTAGACACTTCTTTAATATGCACAGCTATTTAGTGTGGATTTCCATCATTTATTCAAAAACAACACATATTTATTGCTGAAGACTCACTGCAAGGTCTCCACAGTCAAATATAGCACAACATATGATATTTAGATTGCAGCAATAAAAGAAAACTCCACTAACCAACCGTAGACATTATGGCTGGATGAGAAGCACTACGCCAAGTGCTGCGAAAGTAGCAATAAAAATGAAGGATTAAAAAAAGATTCAATCCCTACCAGAGTCAATGGCTTGCATAAGGCATTCATATGTTGTCTGGACCAGCTTCTTTGCTCCTTCATCCACCTCCCCGACGAAGAATGTTTCATTAAGGTCACCATGGAAACCATTGTGGTAGACAGTGATGTCCACTGTGATTAATATATCAGAGTCACCATGTAACACAAACAATAGATTAATCATCTTTAACACAAAGAAAGGATTTTGAAACATAAGAATAATAATAAATGATGAGCTACTCCAAAAACTGTCCCATTTTAAAATTGCTGATAAAATTGAAAATCCTGGCGGCCAAATTGGAACTCTTCCACACATGACACATCAGATAGACCATGAAAAAGTCCCACTGGTCAAGGTTAGTGGAAACTATTCATCTTTTCGATCCACGCAGCGACAGATGATTTGCTGGTAAGTGCTCAATCAGACGCACTGAGGGGAGTGGAGGACTGAGGGCATCTCCTTAGTAGAAATATTTAAAAAAAAAAAAGAGTCTAAAAATGGCCAAACTCCTGCTGACACCATTTCAAGACACTGGCAGAATCATTTGTTATGGAGCAGCACCCCCCTTCTATATCGTGACTCTAGAACACTGATGCAGTGTATTTGGCCGGTAAAACTGGTCTCTCAGTTTCACGATCTGCAACTAAAACGTTTTCTTTTTTTTTTTTCAAGTAACTCACAACAAGCCAGAATGCCAGGCTAAAAAAAAAAAAAACAATCTGCTAGAGCGATTAGAAAGAAATATCTGAAAGTGAGTCTGGAGCCAAAACTCATGAACAATCCAGAAAATGAACATACCGTTGAGGATATCTCCTTCTTGTAGCTGTCTTCTGTCTGGGATGCCGTGACAGATGACTTCATTGACAGACGTACAACAGGATTTAGGGAAGTTGTAGTAGTTGAGAGGGGAGGGGTAGCAGTTCCTTGCTGTACAGGCCTGAGCAAACAAAAAAGCTGATGTAGAGAGAACAGTAGCTAGAAAATCAAGAATGGGATGACATAAAGAAGATCAGTAACACTTTGTGTCTCATGTAGTCATGATCATCACAGATGAACAGCCTCTTCTAAGTGGGTGGGCCGTGAGTTTTAAACGTATTAGATCAAACACGAGAGCGTGCCTGTTTTCAACTTGGCAAAGGGTAAAGACTTAAACGAAGCTGAATCGCTGTTACACAGCTGGGGGTCCTGTTTGCATGCAGCAACTCCCTGTTCAATTATTTATCAGCACTGTCTGTTCTACAAGAATTATTTAACTATTTAAACAAGACAGTCTACAGTCATGCTAGCAGATCTGTGAGGCTGCAGTTCTTTGAACTAAATGTGAATGCCATTCTGGACTCATGGTGACAATGCTAATGATTGCTGAAGTTTAGCAGATAATGGCTGCAATCCTAATTAGTCTGGTGGCATAATAGTTCAGCAGATGGGACTATGTCATGCCACTTTTGAAGATCGGCTCATAAACCATAAAAAAGTGCTAAACTATATTATACATTCATTTTGGGGTTAAATTCAACAGTGGGCCAGTTCTTACACCCTTTAAATTTCATTACTATAGTCAGTCAGTCATAACTCAATGAAAGGCAAAAATGTAAAATCAAGGTGGCCTTGAAGGAAAAGTGAGGAGATCCCCAAAGATAGTGGAATTAATCCTCTGGGGTCCATAAATATCACCACACATCAATCATTCCCTTTATTTGTTTAAGAAGGCAACATTAGATGACTCAAAAAAATGTGTGTTTGTTTGTGTATACCAGATGCACAGCGTGGTCGATTTCTTCTGTTGTGACGCCTGGTTTTACCATCATTGCCGCAATGTCCAGAACTTCTCTTGCCAGCTGTAAACAATTGATATGTCAAAACTAAAAAAAAAAAAAATCTCATCGTAAAAATGCAATCCAGTGCAATAGAAATGTGAACCGGTGCTGTTACCTTGCTCACGACTCTCATGCCTTCAATGTCCTCAGGAGAAAGGATCTTGATCTGTGACGTCCCCTTGAGAAATTGCTCCGACTCAGACATTCCTGTGGGATGGCAGCAAGGACACAGAAATTGCATCATTCACACGTCAAAAAAAAATGCACAGCGAAGCTGGTGACCTCACTCAAATAGAGCCTTGCACAAAGCAGCAGTCACTGGCCAATCAATTTTCTCACGCAACATTGATTAGACCCTCGGAGACGGACGTAAATTCTCCTTTTTTAGATATTATTTCTGAAAAAGTGACAGCTGAATGAGTTCTCTGATTGTGAGTGGGCTCAAACACCCTTGCTTTAAAAAAAAATTATAGTTACCAAATAACTATAACATATAAATTCTGTCTATCAAGATAATTAACTTTGAGATGAGGAAAATGTTTTTGCTCATTCAGTGGCATCTGACTCATGGTATCTTGTACAAGTTAAATAATACATCATTAATTTGACTTGAAAATAAGTAGAAGAGGTGAAATTTAATATTTTTATTTTTTTTTCTCTTAATTATCTGGGCGTATCTTTTTTTTTTCCTTTATTTGTTTGTAAAGAGTAAGCCTGAAAGTAGACACAAGTGGGCCACAAGCCAGGATTTCATTGACTGCAACAGAAGGCTGCAACCTTTGGGTAAAAGCTCTACTATTGCTGTGCTTCCATCATGGTACGGTTCGGTTTGGTAAAGCAACTGGGTCAGGTTTGCGTTTCGACTGTGAATAGTACCTTTATTTCGTAGGTGGGGTGTGGGCTGTGCCCGATGGCGACGACAACAAAAAATGACAATGAACAACAACATTGAACGTGACACAACAAACAATGGAGGACATCCGGCAGCCCTTTTTTTCTTGCTTGGTTTGTGACTGTTTGTCTCAACAACAGGCTTCGTATGAGATTAAACTGTGGGCATTTGCCTCGACTTCAATGGGACATTGACACTGATCGCAAAGGGAGCGACTTTTTGTGCCATCCAATCAGCTGACTGTCATGGGTGGAGCTACCCTGACTGCACCATATCATTTTATTCTGATACCCCAAAGGAAGGGTGCCAAAGAATGGATTGGTTGGGGCCAGGTGCTTTGGTTCTATTCCTAATGGAAATACAAAGAAAATACAGTTCTGTACCAAACCACAACGTTCCACTCAGCAGAAACACGGCTTATGTGAGCTAACCTGTACCCCAAGATTTTGTTTTGTTAATGAATGAACAGAAAAACCCACTGACAGACAAATGCACATCTGCAGGAAAAATGCTATCTGCTAGAGCAAAAGCCAAGTCTACTCTCAGAAAGCCATGGCTAGAGTCTAAAACTAGATTATGCTGTGAAAGCAAAATATTTAACTTCATAAATGGATGGAGCTTGCTTCTCTTGATTTTGCTTTGGCATACTTGTGATCTTAACTGTGTTCAACTCTAACATAGCAAGCAGAAGCATGAATGGTTAATTTCCAACCAGAGCATCCATTTGACATGAGCACTCGCTTATATGCATCCTGGAAAACAGAGAGGGATGGAAAATTTGTCTCATCAGGATATGGTATAAGTGCTGGTCACTTGTTATGAGAAACAAGTGAAGGAAACAAAAGTTAAACTCAAGTGTGACATTGCGCTCCAGGGCACAGTTCGTGGTGAATAAAGAAAGTTTAATGCTGAACTTGCAACATTTCTCCTGGCTTGCTAAAGAAAATGCTGTTAATGCTAATGCAATGTGGCAATTTCATCAATTTCGATAGAGCTCCTTTAAATCTGCATAAATCTCATGTAATTCAGTGTAATTCAAAAGGTGAAGGACTCACTTGACTCTGACTTTATATGAGCATCGTGGAACTTGTGTTAGAATGCACCCGCTTTACAGTTTAGCATGCTCTTGGTATGCAATGCCAGCACTGTCTCTTTAAATCCTTCATCAAAATTCATCTTCAATTAAAGCCCATCTCTAATGACTCATACAATTCTTGCTTTTAAGAGTTACTTTTTAAACCACATTTCCCTCCCTCATCTCAATCCCAGTGATTTTTTTATATACATTATGTACATACACTGCATACATTATTTTTTCATGACACTCTTTGCACTTCAATCCCAAAGTCCCAAAAAAAACATCACATCTTCTTGCAGAGCTATGGAGCTATGGATAACTAGCTGCTCCGGCAGAGAAAACTCTACAGTGTCAGCACCCGAGCAGACTCTAATGACATTCACACTGTGGACTCAGAGGAGCAGAGCAGGACTTTTACAGAAAACAACAGAAGCCCACACGTCTGTGCGTTCAGCTCGACAATTAATTAGATACCTATTCAGCCACAAGGATCAGAACTGATTCTTTTCTTTTTGTATTCTTGACTGAAAAGCACAATGGCATAGTATTTAAATATGCGCTGGTCAAAGCACCTGAGTCATCAACAATTCCCTAATCTATAATTTATTAACTTGACAAGATGATTGCTGGATGAGCATGAACAGTTGCCTAGCAACAGACCTTAGCCAGGTTTGTGTACAATTCAAATACAGCCCTCCTTTCAAACCCAGGAACCTACAGTGTGAGAGCAACCATCTCTTAGAATTACTCATGCTCTGATACAGCTGCTCAAAGGCACAGAATATATATGCGCATGTTACGTCTTCTGGTTCACTTGCTTATACATCAAATAACCTTTAAAAAGTAAAATAAAACACTGATTTGACTTGAGCTGAACAACAGTACTGTGTGACACAGCAGCCTCTTTACTATTGTGCCTCAGTCCCTGAAAAGGCATCACAAGAGAATGAAAAGAGACTGTATCCATGACTACCCGAGTATGGATCTATGCAGTCAGATGACAGGGATGTAGCGGTTGCCATGGTTGCAAAATGAATGGCTTGCCCAGAGAATTAGATGTTATTTCATGTTTTAATTATGCCTGTCAGACAATTAATAGAAAAGGATGTGGTCATAATAAAAACTGTAGGGTCTGCAGACATGTCTATTTACTTTTCCCTGCAGTAAAGTTTTTGGGGACAAAACCAATGTCGGCATTGCGATATTACTGATTACAGATTAAGATTTGGAAGAAATGTCACCAGAATACCAGAAATCATTCTTTAAAAAGGTTAATATTTTAATGTAATAGTGGATTAAATAATCCTTGTAAAATCATACTGGCTTGCATACTGCATGACTGACCACATTGTCCATGACAGCAGGACATGCTGACTCTCTGAATTACTGTCTGCAGTAATTGTGGTTTATTCTGTGGTTAGTGGTGCTACCAAATGTTATACACAATATAAACACAGTACAGTATTTTTGATTGTCGCTCATGTGTCATCACTTTTAAATGGTGGCCCCTGAGCTGGCAGTGATTGTTTAGTTCTCATCCATCAGTACCACACATAACAGATTTTATGTAACACACCAATGATATTCAAAGCCCCACCAACAACAAAGTCTGTTCATTACCATGATAAAGAACTGATGATTACCTTCACCAAGGAGATAAAGTTTTCAGTAGCATGTTTGTTAGAGAGGACTAAGGCCAAGGCTAAGAAATGGAACAGAATAGAAGTGATCTTTTTCTTTGTTGTTTTGAAAACGTTTTCCACAAACAGCTTTATTTGAATTACAGTACAATGTATATAATCACAAAAAAATGAAGAAAGGGCATGAAAGAAAGAAAATAAAAGATGATATACAGCGTACAGACCATCTTCCATCTTCAAACACAAGAAGAGGAAGACAACAAAGATAAGCAACAGCGAATGCATGCACGAAAGAGGGGTGGGGTTATGGCATCATTGTTTTCACAAAATAGTGTTGTGAAGGGTGGCATTTTATGTGAAGTTTGCTAAAGGGGTAGTGGATTACCCAAGGAAGAACAAATAATTTTTTTAGTGGATTAAGGGGATGGATACAGGAATTTATTTCACTTTCTTTAAGATTGTGAGAAGTATTGCTAGTATTGCAGTCTGCGTTCTCAAGGATTAAACTCAATCTGTCAAGCACAATTCAAAATGACTCAAACAGGAACTGGCATTTTTATACATTATATATGTATTCTTTCAACCACTAAGCCAGTCCCTCCTGACTTCACTGGCTCTATTTCTCCCTCACTTACATCAACACAAACAGTGACATCGGACACATGTCAACTCAGATTAGGTTAAAACAACATCATTGACTATTAATGACAAAGACCTATGTAACAAAATTAAGACACATATCAACAAGTCTATCTGGGTACACAAAACTGTTATTCCTAAGACTTCAAAAAAACACTCATTTAATTTTCTTTTTATGCATATATACTATTCCTGAGAATACAGTTAAGATACCAAGCTCAGGTAATGGTATGGAAATGTAATGGTATAATAGCATCTCACAAAATATCATAGTTTCATGACATAAAAGTAAACAATGAAACAAAATTATTATCATTATCACTAAGAATGAGGGTTTAAGTAAGGAAAACTTTGGTTCTTCAACTCCAACCATTGATAATTACGTAAATAGTGAGAAATGCCTTTACAGGTGAAGGTAGACAATTTTATACATGCAAAAATAAAAATTTTATGTTGGTTCACAACAGTAACCAAAAATCCCGGTCTTAACCTTTCAATCATGAGGTTACTTAGGTCACCAAGCTTGCCTAGGTTGACAAAGAGTGAATATTATCTCTGACGATACATTGTGAGAAAGCAGAAGATTATATTTACCTCTGGGATGATCAGCATAGTCAGGTCTTTGGATGTCACTAGGTACGAGCCTCATAGGAGTCTAGGAGACAAACGGGACCAAGAAGATAAGACACATTACATGTGGAATTCATAAAGACTTGCTCTTACATAAATAAAACTCAAAGCTAGGGCTGGGTGATATGGTTTAATAATAAAATCATCTCATGCATGTAGCATGTACCTTGGGTCATTTGTGTTTCTCCAACTGAGCTGCATGCCGTTGTTTGAGGTTCTGGAACAGATTTGTTGTGCTGCTTCCTTTTGTTGCAACAGCTTTCAAACAAACCTTGCAGTGAGGTGCAGTTTGTTCGTGGTCTGAGACCACAAAACCGAACCAGTTCCAAATTACAGACTACACTATGCCTTTTTTGGGAACAAGCACTTCCCTGATAGATGCCATGCTTTTCTTCTTGCTAACATAATGTGTGTATCTAAGGAGAGGTGGTGGGGGTGTCAGCCCACTGTGAAACAGGGGAGCCCAATGAGAGTGCGAGAAGTGGCAGTAAAAAACGAAATTCATGAAAAACAAATCAATTTAAACAAAAAAAAAACGCATTAATCGATACAACGTATTTATCGCCCAGCCTTACTTAAAGCAAGATTAAATTAAATCATTGCCTGTTCCTCTGTATCCCCAGTGCTGCTCTTCATGCTTTTGGGAGTTTCGTGATTGTGTAGAGATTAAAAATGTGCATGCACCAACAGTTACAAATACAGGACCCAACGCAAGGTGTAGAATTAGTGTCTCAGAAGAGCCACTTACATTTTAAAAAATTAAGTCAAACGTTATATAACAAACCTACGTGTTACATAGTTACTGGTAAGAAAATATGGAATGTGAAAACCAAGTATTCACCACTGATTCTAACAAGTGGAGAAAAGAACATCATACCAGGGGGTAATGAGGGCGTAGTTTTCCTGTGTAGCGGTAGCCAGGCCATGGGTCAGTGTTAAGGTCCTTCTCCACACAGTTCTTCGGTTCATTCTGGTTCTTGTCCTCCTCTGACAAAACATTACACAAGTTCTCTGAAACATTTGGCATCACTATGTCAGCTCACAGTTAAGACAAAATGTACACGGTAGAGCTGGTAGCTGCTGCATCGTAATGTGCAACACATTTATTTACTGTGATGGGCAAATCCAATATAGACATGAAGTCAACAAAGCAAGCAACTGTAAGCGATCGGTGAAACCTACTTGCTTTTTTGTGCAACAACTTGTGAGATGCCCAGCTCCCTTTGAAACATTCCTGCAAATGAGAACACACATCCAAAACTCAAAACAAGGCAGAACAGTAACAGACATACAGGCTCTAACAGTGCAAATTTAAAATTTAAAATTCCCAAAAATTTCCATTTGCTCAACTACTGTATAATAATCACACGTGTAATCATATGAAAATCTCTCAAAAAGATATTGTGTTTAAGTTTTTATGCTTGATGAAGATGGGAAAGCTGGCAAATTGCTGAAAGGTTAATGTGTATAAGTGCAATGGAAATAAAACTGAGAGAATAAAAGATTACATTTACAAGCCACGTGCCTAAAACATCACTCCTGCTAATGAGCAACACTGCATTGAAAAAATGTCAGAAATAATGGATGGGAGGAAGTATGAGTGACCTGATCACAAAAATCACGACATTCCTTGTATTGGTGGAAGAAACAAATATTACTACAACAGTAGATGGAAGCAGCAACATTTTTAATAGTTCTGCTGTTGTGTCCTGGATTTTAAAATTTTAAAATTTGCACAACCTAATGCTTATCTCATTCAACTATTAACTTAACAGCTGTGTATGGACACACAGGCATACATATGCATTATCTTTAACCCAGTTCCTAAATACACGTTTCAAGTTTACAGTACATGCTAAGGGGGAAACCATGTCGATGTATTCTTCTCACTTCGGACCTTTATTGCTAACTTCAACGTATATGTGTAACATGCCAAAACAACAAGTTTTAGGGTAAATGATTAGTGAATCAAATCTACATGGGCAGATGAGAGTGCAGGGCATTTAATGTATACACCTAGTGCGTAGTATTGAGGGGTGCAGTTTCCTTGTTATTCAAATAACAAAACCTGCTCAGGTGATCATCAAACTGAACGGAACATACCTCATGAAACCTGCTGCATTAATAATTCATATTTGAAACTGACAGTACGAAAGAAGGACTACATTAACTCTGCCTCACTTTTCAACTTCAGTGTCACTGCCCAGTCTATTGTATTAGAAGAATAAGTAAGAATAAGTAGAATAAGTAATCCGAGAGCACAGAATGCGTCGCTTGATACACTGTTTATCTCCTGTCAGCACAACTTCATTCTTCTTATTTTGTCCTGAGACGCTGTGTCGTTCACTTTTTGCTAACGAGCACACAGTTAGCTAGTTTAAGGTTTTTCCCTCGGCCTGGTTACACAGACACCATGTCAACAGTCTCCGACAGCATTATTCATCCGCAGTTATTTGTGTGGTGTTTTACAGTCAGAAAAACATCTGTTTACGTTCGGCTAATACATTATTGGTGGTTTACCGGGGCATACACACATGTCTGCCCTAGCTTGACACTTAGCGTTAGCAGCCTCGTGATAACAGAGAGCGGCCTTTTAGTTTGCGGTTCGGGGCGACATTTAAAGCGGGCGAGCCGAGCAAAAAAGCAGTACCTGAGAGCAGAAGTAGGAACCTTGAATACCAAGCTTGATACATGTCGGACACTGAAGTTTAGCGTCCTTGCTGCAGCCTTCTGTCTCACACTCCCTCCTGATCTCGGTGCTCGCCATGCTTTCGTCTGCAGGGGAGCGAGGGGTGGAGTCGCCGACAGTCAGCCAGCCAGCTGGTGGCGCCGCGGCGGGGGCGTCACGTTGCACTGCTCGGTCCAATCAACAGAAACTTTCCTAACAGAGATTTGTAAGATGGCGACCGCCGAACCGGTGAGCACTTTCCCCCAAAGAACTAAGTATTTGGAGGGGCTTCTTGTCTTAATTGTCTTAAAATTTTGAAGTGCGTGGACACTATTTTACTGTCGTTTCTGAAATAGAACGTTGACCGTCGTTATCTTTCCACGTTGTGTTTTGGCCACTTTCAAGTTTCAAGTGTGCCACGACCGAAGCGTGAAAAGAGGAATGCTTGTGAATGTGTAAGCGTGTGTGGATGTCCCAACTTTAAGGCTGACGTTATGTATAATCGACGTGCCGTTAACTTTTGCGAAGAGAGCCACGCTGACTTCCATTACAACGCAAGCCACTTTGTTATTAACCTGCATATCAGATTCGCTTTCCCCCCCAACTTAAATCTCGATAATTGTTAAATATGACATAAGGAATATCACAAGACATCCACCTATGACTGTTGTAGTTGAATCAACTGTCAAAACTAGTTGACGCGACTCCTCGCTGACTTCATTAGCTATTTTAGTAGCTGAGGTTAATGTTACTGTGCTTGAAGATGAAGTTGGAGAGGATCTTTGTGCGTTATTCCCCTCACTGAGAACAGTCGTGTGATAGTAATGCCGAATTCTAAGAATGACCCAACTCCTCTGGTTAAACGTGTTTAAGTCGTGTCAGAGCGGATGGATAACGTTGTACTGAGCACGTAATAATAAAAGTGGCAGATATTTGAATGACGTTTGCGTGGTGTTCAGCAAGCATCTCCGAGAAGGCTCGGAGTTAACGGTGGCTGGAGTCAAACATGAACCAGATGACCATAATAAGTTTTGTGAGTCAACGCCCCTGTCATGGATTTTATGATACAACTTTAGAAACAACAATAATGTTAGTACCACCATATTGGCTATGGCTGAAAGGTTTTGTTAGTTTGTATTTAAGAGATTGGCACTCTTTACGGGACGATTTTTCTTGTTATATGGTAATAGGGCTGGCGTACATTGCATAACAATAGTTTCAGTTTAATTGTCACCAGGGCAGTAACTATTACTAAATTATTTGTCAACTGTTTTGATAATCGATCAATCGGTTTGATGTTTTTTTTTTTTATGATGAAAAACAAATCATCTGGTTTTCAGCTTCTAAAATGTGAATATATTCAGCGTCTTCAATGTGAATATTTTCTGGTTTCTTTGCTTCCTATTACAAAGAAATGATTAAAACTGAAAATCCATTTGAGAACACCATCATTTTCAGGTTTGGTAAACACTGATCAGCATTTTCCTGACATTTTACAGACCAACTAAGTTTTTGATTAATTGAGAAAATAATCAAAATAATTAGTTGCAGCCCTAATAACTGTCAAATACCAAAGACTGAGTTTTTCTTCTTAATAAAAGTTGAAGATGAGGTTAAACATTAATTATTCTAATTAATTATTCTAATTATTGTGTTTGGTTTCAAAGGAGGTATGCACAGTGCATTAGTGATATTGGACATTTTTTTTACATAATATCACAATATATGTTGTTGCTGAATTATTGCCCGGCCCTGAATCCAGACTGGATTCTTGTACTTAACTTCTACCAAACTGTTTTTTTTAGGAAGCAAACCCAAGTCCACCCCAGTCTGATGAGGACGGAGCTGAGGAAACTGGACAGGAGATAGTGAGCCCAGAGGCCTACATCAAACACCCCCTCCAGAACAGGTCAGGTTTTGAGAATTTACATTTAAAAAGTGTTAGAGACATGCCATTCATAACCACCTAATAACTCCCTTTAAAAGGGGGTAATCCGTTTTGAGCAAACATTTGATTAATTATTGAGTTGACAGACTATCATTTGACAATCCGTTGTGTTTTGTAAACTCTTAGGATTTTTAAAGTGTTGGTCACACAAAACAATGAGTTGGAATGAAAATATTTGTTAGATTTATATTCCTTGCTGATTTAACTTCTGTTAGACACTCACTCTCACTCATTTTCTACCGCTTTATCCATTAAGGGTCGCGAGGGGGGGGGTGCCGGTGCCTAACTCCTGCTGACACAGGGCGAGAGGCAGGGTACACCCTGGACAGGTCTTCTATTAGACACTGTCATGTAAAACTAACTAAGGCTGCTACTCAGTTTTTTTTTCAATATGCCTTCTTAAATTTATTTTTTTGAATGATTGTTTCCCCCTGCAATTATCACAGAAAATAATAGTCATAATGATAATAATAATAATAATAATAATAATAATAATGATAATAATAATAATAATAATAATAATAACAACCAGTTTCTCTAAGCCCTTTTTTTTTTTAACCCGAATGGATTTCATATCTCAAAAGACAAATGTTGAAACCATGAATTTTTGTTATTTTTGTGTAGTACTTGATTGATTAATTGATTGCCACATTCGTCACATTTTTTCAGTTCATCAGCTAATAAATGCAGCTGACTGATGGTAGAGAAGTGTTATTCAGGTTTACCTACACAGTGTGGTTGGAAAAAGTAATTGACATGAACATTAATTATTTGCTAAAGATTTTTTTCCATGAAGGCAAAACCACACACATGATCATTGTTTACACCTGGTATTTGGATAATCTAGTGTACCAGCAGCTTCAAGGAAAAGACTGGTGACTTCTCCGTCATCTAATTGTTTGATCTTTGGGCATAATTCAAGAACTGAATGACCCTCCCTCTACACAACTTATGGGTCCTCTTATACGGAAGTGAAAGCCAAACAACAAAGTGACCGCTTTGTTTACTGACAGGAAGCTGAGCTATTTCCAAAATACTGCAAACCGCTTTCTATTTCTAAATAGATAAGTACATATTCACTAAACTCTATTTTTAACCTGACTCATCATAAATAACTGATTGTGAGTGTTTATAAAGGGGCAGCCATGATTACTAAATTATTTGTCAACTGTTTTGATAATTGATTAATCGGTTTGAGGGTTTTTTTAATAATGAAAAACAAATCCTCCTCTCCCCTTCTAAAATGTGAATATTTTCAGCTTCTTAAATGTGAATATTTTCTGGTTTCTTTGCTTCCTATTACAAAGAAATGATTAAAACAGACCAACTAAGTTTTTGATTAATTGAGAAAACAACCAAAAGATTAATTATTTATGAAAATAATCATTAGTTGCAACCCTAATAACTGTCAAATACCAAAGAATGAGTTTTTCCTCCTGAGTAAAAGTTGAAGATGAAGTTAAATATTATTGTGTTCGGTTTTAAAAGATGCATACACAGTACATTAGTCATACTGGACATTTTTTTACATTCATACAGAAGGAAATAATATCACAATATATGTTGTTACTGAATTATTGCCCGGCCCTGAATCCAGACTGGATTCTTGTACTTAACTTCTACCAAACTGATTTTTTTAGGAAGCAAACCCAAGTCCACCTCTATCCAGGGGATGTGTCCTGAAAGTATAATTTCATTAACATTACGTTTTTTCTCTCCACCCTAAGCGGGGGAGATGTGGCCTAGCAACTATGTTTTTGATATTTTTATAAGGCTGTGACTAATGATTATTTTTATTAACAATTAATCTGGCAATTATCTCAATTCATTCATAAATTGTTTGGTCTGCAAGATGTCAGAAAATGGTGGTAATTTGTATAGTTGTAATGAGGACTTCCTCAAATGTCTTGTTTTGTCTACAACCCAAAGATATTCAGTTTACTGTCATAGAGAGGCAAAAGAACTCAGAAAATATTCACATTTAAATGCTGTTTTCTACACACATACACAACATACTTTACATACTGTAGAGAAAATTTTGGAGCTGAAACAATTATTCACTTAATAATCGATTACTAAATGAATCGTCAGCTATTTTGATAATTTATTAATTGGTTCTGTTTAGTCTTTAGCGAAAAAGGGTTTAATGCAGTTGCTGAGCTAGAAAGAGATTTTGCATTGAACATCCATGTCACACAATTAGTTTGACCAATTTGCTCAACAGTGTGTGTCTCTTGTCATTGTCACCCAGGTGCATCCATACATTACTCATTTGCTCCACAGCTCAATGGCTTTTGGTTCCTTTTGTTAACTTCGTGTTTAATTAGGAGCTCATTTCATTAATGCAAATTCCCCCCCTTTCTTTTGTTTTCGCCCAACAGATGGTCTCTGTGGTTTTTCAAGAACGACAAGAGCAAGACGTGGCAGGCCAACCTGCGACTCATCTCTAAATTTGACACTGTTGAAGATTTCTGGGCGTAAGGAGCAATAAATCCCTTTTTTCCCCTCCTTTTTCAGCAGTAAAATGTTTCAATGTACAATGTTTTCAAATTTACCTTTAAATCTGCAAGCAAGGAATGAGCATGTTTAGTTAAAGCTGTGCGCTCATCATTTCTAGTCTCTACAATCACATTCAGCTGTCAAGCAACCTCATGTCAGGCTGCGACTACTCTCTATTTAAGGTAAGTGTTCATTTGTGCAAAAAAAGATTTTCATTAATTACATTTTTCTCTGCATGTTTGCATCCTCTCTGTGTACAACAGTGGTGACTGTCTTTCTGGTTTTGACTCTGAGAAACTTTGACTATAAACATATTCATATTTAATTTAAAGTGAAGTATCTCATTTGCATGAACATTTGATATAAGAATGGTGATTAACACTACATTTTCATGATGGCGGTTGGCACCATTTGGTGCTTGGGCCCTGAGTGTCAGGCTTTACATTACTAATTTATGTATAATTTATTGTCATTTTACTGATTGGTGGTTGTTTGAAAACTTGTGGTGTCAAACTCAAGTTTCAAAGTGATCTTTTAAATAATTGAAACCCATTAAAATCGTTTTTATCACCAGCTTTCTAATAAAATTTAATTGCTCCATTAGCAATGCTGACACAAACAATCCTATTCAAAACAGCAACATCATTACTGGCGAGCAGGCAAACAAACAGGTTTTTCTTTTCCTGACTGAATTTGTCTCTAGGAGCAGCTAAGAGCTAATCAGATTAAAAGAGCTAGTTTAAGTGTGTGTGATGATAGAAAATTAGGTGCATGGGTGGAAGTTTCTGTTAAGTTGAAAAGCATTAGCAGCCACTAATTATACATTTTGTGATATGGGTAATAATACTAATAAATGGAAACGGCAGACATCAAATATAATCACAAGCTTTGATCAGTGCGCTGTAAATGCTAATCCCAAACTGTGTCACCTGTGGCAATGATTAATGAGTGAACAGTATTAACAGCAGGGGATTTGGTTTATCACCTTTGCAATTAGAGTTTCACACATTTAACATTTGAAATAGTGGAGAATATAGACATATATGAAATCCTACAATATGATTCAAAATGCTGAGGCTCATCTCCTGTAGATGGTTCAAAATGCAAGTGGAGAAAGACATGTTAGGGACCAGTGTCTAACATTTAGGAGGATTTACTGGCAGAAAATGAATATCCTATGTCAGCTGGGATTAGGCACCAGCGCCCCCCGTGACCCTCATGTTGAGAATAAAGTGGTAGAAGAAGAGTGAGTGAATGTTTTGATATGTGTATAATCACTTCACGATTAAAATTGTGATGTTTTTGTAGCCTTAAGGCCCATTTGTATTCTATTACCGTCTGTTTTAATTATGTCCGTCCCAACTGTTATCTTTGGGACGGACAAAATACAAATACAAGGAGAAACAATATTTTCCTATAAAGTGAGCCTTAGAATTCCCCATTTTCACCTCAAATTCTTTAAAAGTGTCCCACTGGAGAAGGGGGATCTCCCCCCACTTGGTCACTCAGCTTCTCGCCATCAGTGTTACCCTCATACTGTCTTTGTTTTTCTACAAAAAAAACCAATGTAATTTGAAGACGAGAAACTTCATTTGCTTTACTTTGTCTATAAACAATATTCTGGCTAAAAATTTCTACTTTGATTCAAAAAATATTGCCTGTGATTTATTGTGAGGTGGAAAATATATGGCAGGAGAAGTCCTACGGAAAACTCGCTTTTAAGGCTGTTTTGAAGTTTGGGTGCAGTGGTTTTTGGGACGTGTATTGACAGTTTGAACCATCGCTGCAGGACGGCATTGAACCCATGTGGGAGGACGAGAGGAACAAGCGTGGTGGCCGCTGGCTGATCACGCTCACCAAGCAGCAGAGGAGATCAGACCTGGACCGCTACTGGCTGGAAACGGTAGGTTTGGCAGCGGCTGCTGTGCTTTGTATCATACTCAGTGCTTTTACTCACTCAAGTGATTCTATTAATCATTCCTCGTGTCTCCTCTCGAGATTTACACATATTATCTGCTGGCAGCTATAACTAGTTGTGCCCCTCTATCATTACATGTGTCACATTGATATGAGTCATCACGTCCTCGCATACCGTTCTTTAAAATTGAAGCCACACATATAATATCTTCCCGTCAACTTTCTGAACACAGTCTTTCAAAAAAAATATGGCGTAGGGGTCACAAGACAGTCAGAGGCGAGCAACTGAAAATTGGCCTCCTTGCTCCTAAATCTGCAGTCCACACACATCCTGGGCTAAAGGTCGTTGACCATGATACAGATAACAGTATCTAGCAAGCTGTGACTTTACCAGTGAAACACAGCCCCTACTGTACCATCAATACTGAGGCGAAAGGTTTCACTTATTGTTTTACCACAGGTTAAGCTGGATGTTTTTTATTAGGATTGTAGACACTTTAAAATACCCATCCACTTTCAAGTGAATTCTTCAAGTGAATACTTGACAACTGTCACTTTAGAAATGGAACAATTTGGCAAAACCTATATAGGAAGTTCAAATGCAACACTTTCTGTAGTTGGCAGAAAGCAAAATGAAAAGCTTTCTTTATTTTCTATTCCTCCATTTTCATTTTACCTATCCCAAACCAGTAATTTATTGTTAATCCCCAAGTTTATTGTTTGCTTGACCTTTCTACAAGTCAGGAAGGTTATTTGTCAATACTACACGATCAATACTGCAACAATTGCTCAATTAGTTGATTGTTACTCGATTACTAATTGAATCGTCAAATATTTTGATAATGGATGAAACAGATTTTTCTTAAATGCCATTATTTTGCAATTTTTTTATATGTAATAGAGAAATCATTAAATCTGAATAACTTTGGTTTGTGAACAAAACAACACATTAGAGAACATCATTTTGAGGTTTGGGAAACACCAATCAACATTTTCTACCATTTTATGGTCCAAACGAGTAATCGATTAATCAAGAAAAAAAATCGATTATGAGTTGCAGTGCTAGTACTGTATCAATATAACTGTCAAGTGGAACACGGTCCAGGTTTCTCTCTCAGTCAGAGCAGATGTGTTGAAAAGCTGATATAAAGTGTATTTGTATACTGTAGATATTTACAAGGCCAAACAAAATAGTACTCAAATGTCTCAGCTGAAATTGAAATAAAATTATATTTAAAAGTCATAATGAAATGATTATAGGAAAAATGTAACAAAATTTGCATTTGACCCTCAACATGTTCTAAAGCCTGAATGAAGGCCTGATGCAGCAGTTCTCACTCATTCACAGCAATTGTGTTGACAATACTATAGATGTGCATTGCCTTCCTTTTCTTTATGAGACTGTGGAGGATTTGCAGTTATATTTAAAGTAAAGATGTGACTCATCGGTTTATTGTTCCCGCTCTATCTCCTTCATCAGCTCCTGTGCTTAGTGGGAGAGGCGTTTGACGACTACAGCGATGATGTCTGCGGTGCCGTAGTCAACATCCGCACAAAAGGAGATAAAATAGCCGTGTGGACATCAGACTATGAGAACCGGGAAGCCGTAACACACATAGGGTGAGTCGGACCTTCAGTGTCGGTCACACGTCAGATTATGATTTTCTTTAAACACTTATGCTGCTGTTTTTCCTTCAACAGGAGAGTTTACAAGGAGCGCCTCGGGCTCCCTATGAAGATGACCATTGGCTACCAATCCCACTCAGACACGGCCACCAAAAGCGGTTCAACCACCAAGAACAAATTTGTCGTTTGAGAAAATGCCCTTAGTGCCTCTTTTTTCATTTCTTTGTCTTATTCGTTGTCGGTGCATATGTTTACTTTGCTGCAAAGACTCTGCGGAATGCAATCTGGAGGAAAGAAAAGGAAACTCAATTCATAACTTTTGTACCAAATGTTTCAATAAAGTGTCCAGGACTTGAGCCACAGGAAACAATATCATGAAAAACAGATAAAGATTAATCTTCCATGACACTAACAATGAGAAGTATTAACAACGGATGAAACTGAGAGTGCTGCGAAGTCAGCTAAAGAAATTTTTGTTGATTTTTTGTTTTGTTTTGTTTTTAATGGCAGGGAATCCTGAATTGCAAACACAATGTATATTTCTCTCCCATTTTCTACAGCATTGTTGGTGTGCTGTAATCTTAATGACATTAAACCCTTTTAATTTATTATATTAATTTGCCTGCATATTCTTATATTGTTAGACCTTTGTTTTATGCTCTTTTTGCCTTGTTGCACATAATCAACCTTTGAAAGTATTTCATGACTCATTCGTTTGAGTGTTAATATAATTAAAACATTGGTTTTGCAGTTATTGCCTGTTTAAATTGTTGCGTCCTTTTTTGCTACCTATAATTAGTGCGCTTCTCATTGTAAAAGGAGAAAGGATAGGCGTAAAGGTCTTTGCACATCAGCAGTGACGTGAATAAATGGCAGAACGTTTTAATTTGTTGGTGAATTCTGACACATCCTCAATATTCACACTGAGCACAACACAATTAAGCTAATAGACTATATGCACCAGGAAAAAAACTTGCCTTAGTGGAAGATGTGGTGCCAGCGTCCAGCAATAATGAGCTGGTGCTCATTTTACTTAATAAAAAGAAAAGAACACCTGGATTCAGTTAATACTGAAAAATAGGGGAGAGCTTGCAATTTCATAAACAGACGTCAGATAAATTTGAAACTGAAGAAGCTACTGTTTATTGTAAACCATTCCACTTGGGAGTCTTTCCTCATATATAAATATGGATAACATCATTCTGACTGATTGGATGTGTAGCTGTCAGAAGGGAACCTTTTGGGAAAACGTTGTCCTTGATGGGCTTATACTGACTGTACACAGGTTTGAAAAGTATGATTTAAGTGCTGGTAAATTGTACAAAAAATGCATTGGGTGTGGAAGGGTTTTAAGGCTGCATCCACATTTTATACATTTTTGACTAAAAATGCATAAATTATGCTATGGATATTTCTGCTGGCCACATTACCTTGGACATTTTTGAGTGCCCAAAGTTTAAAAATGCTGGTATTTTTTGACATTTTTGAACTGTAGGGCAGCAATTAACTGTATGGGCTGAAATCTTCCTGGAATCTTCAGGAAGACTGGTTCTTGTCAACCACGACTCAAAGATCAGCTATGAATGAAAAGCTCCTTTTTTGTAAACTTCCTTTCAGTGTCATCTTGTCATTAGTCTATTAAGAAGTCCTTGTTTTTAACATTTCATCATTCATTCTCTTTGGTAGAACGTTATGAAACTGCAGAAAGAATCAGCTTCCTGTTTGCACCAGAACAAACAGGCCCAGTGCAGCCAAATGGTAATGCGAGATGTGTTTTCAGGTTTGCTGTTACGGATGCAGGTTAAAGCCTTGGTTTTACAAACGTGGGAGATCACTGACACATTTGTAAACAATTTTTAGTGTTTTAATCCTGAGAAAGCACAGACCAGACCAGAGGTCCCAAACTCAAATGATCTGGGGTCCACTGAGTGTCTCGTCTGGTCAGGAGGGGGCCAGTCAAGTGGAAAAAAAATAATCTTTTTGGGAAAAAGGCAATTGTTCAGCACAGCATGAACGACATGAGCTTAAAATCATGTCACACTATTTCATTATGATATCACATTTCACAGAATTTCAAAGTAAAAGTGTTAGTTTTGCAATGGAACAATGAATAACTCACAACAAACGCATTTATGAGGCGAAAGGAATCTAGGAATTGAAGAAAAAGTGGATAGAACTCAGCATGACTTGATAACAAGTGGCGGGTGACATGAAATTGATTGGGGGCCACATCTGCATCAAATCAGAAGGTACCCACAATTGACTGAAGGGCCAACTATCCTCTAGTGTGACACAGGCTTAAGTCTGTTATGTGGCTGAAACACTCGACTCGTCCCAGATCATTTTCATCTGAAAAACGCCATCTGCAAGTGAAAATGTAGTAGTAAAAGAGGAAATGTCCTTCCGGCAGGAATGTACTGTTGCCCAACTGGTGTGAAAGTACCAGAATCAAACCCCAGCCCACAATATCATCTCAAGATCCCTTAAAATGTCAGCATTAAAAAGAAAAACGTTGAAAGGAAAGGTTACTGCGGGCAACAACATTTTCACTTCACTGCCACCAGGGCGGCTTGAAAAATGTCACTTCAACAACACGACAAATGTCATCATATTCTCAAGGTTTGGTATTCTCTGAACCAGCAGGCGAAGCGTCTGCAACTAGATCCTCCTTGATCTGATGGATCGTTAAGTGGGTGTATTAGGTCTTCGCTGAAGTTCTGACACGGTTGTGGTTGTAACCTTTAAAGGACAGGTGATACAGTATATCACGTGAGCCTATTTCAAAACATACACTCGTACATAAAAATGTATGGTCCTTTTAACACCTAAGTAACTACATGATGTCTGTTTTGTTTATTTATTTATTTATTTTTTTTGGCCTTATAGGTCCATTCCATACAGTTTAGGAAAGATTATTGAATGTATTACTCATTAGTATTTTGGTATAAGTGTATAATTCTATCATGTATAATGTATAAGAGCTTTAAGCCACTGAGTTTAACCATTCGGTACAGTAGGTATGTTTTTGCATTTCCATGAGTGAAAAAAATAACCAAATTAACCAGCCCCAAGCGTTTCATTCTTTGGTACCACAACAAAATGTTACAGTACGGTCGCGGAAGCTCCAACCACGACAGTCAAAAAGGTCACTCCCTTACGATTGGTGTAAATATGTCATTGAAGTCGAGGCAAACGTCTGCAGCCTGTTCTCATACAAAGGTTGAAGTCTTGTTGAGACAAACCGAGCAGGGAAAAAAGAGCTGCTGCGTGTCCTCAACTGTTGTCTATTGTATTGTGGTCCATGTCATCGTTCATTGTTCGGTACGAGGTCACTCTACGTCGCCCTTGGACACAGCCCACATCCCTCCTACCAAGTAAAAGTACTGTTCTCAGTGAAAATGCAAGTCTGGCCCCGTGCTTTATCACTCCAAACCGTACGGTAACACGATGGAACCGCAGCATTAGAATAATCAGCCAGTGAAATGCAGTCTTGTGCGCACACAAACACCTTATTTTCCATGGAGACGTGTGCACAAATGAGAGCAATGTAGCCACAACATGCAACCATTGGAACATGTGTGGTTTTCTGGGTGTGTCTGTGTTTCACCGAGATAAAAATATGTGCTTTCAGTCTGTCTTTTGATACTCGGGTCAAAGAACTATAAGTCACACTGGTCCACTCTGAAGTAAACTTTGAACTTTGATCATTCAGACAAAGCTCTTGATTCAGGAGGTTTTTATTTCTTTCTCCACACAGGTTTCAAACAGAAAAGCTGGGGTGAGAGAAAAGTAGTGCTGTCAATCCATAGCACGAGTTTAAAGTTTTGAGGGGGGAGGGTTGTCATACAAATGAGGAAAAAAACTGTCCTGTCCACATAAACCCGATTGCACTGACCCACAAAGAATGAGGAGGGAATTGCAAAGAGGGTAGGAGAGTCGGGACACTTGTGAAAGAGACTTTACATCCTTTCTAGTATGTGAAGACCACCGTACTTTCCCGACATGCGTGAGAAATAGAGGAATGATTGCCGCAACCCTCTGCTTGTTGCAATTTGCAGACGCACCATCAGATGTCTCTAGTTCTTACACGTTGGACCGTCAAATATGTTGATGAATGCTGTGAGAAGTTGCTCATGACTCATCTTACAATGGTAAGTATATGTATGTTATTAATTATTTTTAAGTAGGTGGATTCGAATTGTATAGTTTTATGCAGAGAACTAATAAAAAAGACAGCGGACAATTAGTTTTGAGTAAAAGTTATTGCAAGTAGTGAAATCTGTTTTGGAGCTGTCAGAAAAAAATAAATGTTGGTTTGTCTGCACCTTTCCATTACTGAAAACTGTCCACCACCACAGTTGGATATGATATATTCTTTAATCTGTCTGTTGTGCACAGTAATATAACCAAATGTCCCAGTCTGCGCAGACAGGCAAACACAAGGCCACTGACACACGGTCACTTTATTAAATGGGGTTACAGACTAACCTTGGCAGCAATGAATGCAATCAATGGGGCAAATTGAATTGAGCACAGTTTCTCGGTCTCCAGGTGGCTCCCTGTGGCTGCAGCCCCCCCCGTCTCCCACTCATCAAAACCTCAAACCCTCCAGCATGACAGTGGGTCAAATCAATTGGCCAGAAGGACATAATGCAGCAGGGGAAAATACAAAACAGAGGCCCAATTAGAATAGACTATAACAAAGAAAACATATCACTGAAGTTATCTGTATCGCAGTCAAAACATAAAGTGCTATTTTCATTTATCCTGCTGACTTTTTCTGAGGCTGTAGTGGGTATTTGTTTATGTGGAGGCTCCAAGCAAGTTAGAATAATAACCTCACTGCAGTCCACACCTTTGCGCTGGAGTGGGTTTTTTATGCTTGAAACTGTAATTTTTTTTTTGTAATTTGACATACAGTGGCAAGGAAAAAGTATGAACTTGCCTGAATTTGTCAAAGAATTAATATCTGTTCTTTATCAGAGTCACGGGTATAAAGAATTGAAATGTGCTTGAGCAAAGATCACGCCGACAATTTAAATATTTCGTTTTTCTATGAAGCACACTCATTAAACATTTACACTGGAATGTGGTGGAAAAAGTAGACGAGTGGCTTCAACAAAAGCTGATTGGAGTCCGGGCTTAGCGTACCTGGTGTTCAACCAATCATACATGTTTGGAGGTGTGTTATTAGCTCAAGCACATTGGGTTTGCTAAAATTTGTAACTTACATGAAGAACATTTTCTCTTTTTTTTATGACAAATCCATGCAGAAAACCAGGACGTTCCAAAAGATTAACATACAGTATCACAAGAGTACACTCCCTCACATTTTTGTAAATATTTTATTATAACTTTTGATACAATGTAAAGTAGTCAGTGTAAAGTAGTCAGTGTAAAGTAGTCAAAGTAGTCAGCTTGTAAAACAGTGTAAATTTGCTGTCCCCACAAAATAACTCAACACACGCTGGCAACAAAAGTGAATACACCTCTAAGTGACAATGTCCAGATTGTGCCCAATTAGCCATTTTCCCTCCCTGGTGTCATGTGACTCATTAGTGTTACAAGGTCTCAGGTGTGAATGGGGAGCAGATGTGTTAAATTTGCTGTTATCGTTCTCTCACACTCTTATATTCGTCACTGGACGTTCAGCATGGCACCTCATGGCAAAGAACTCTCTGAGGATATGAAAAAATGAATTGTTGCTCAACATAAAGATGGTCTAGGCTAGAAGAAGATTGCCAACATCCTGAAACTGAGCGGCAGCAGGGTGGCCAAGACCACACAGCGGTTTAACAGGACAGGTTCCCCTCACAACAGCCTTCGCCATGGTCGACCCAAGAAGTTGAGTGCATGTGCTCAGCCTCATATCCAGAGGTTGTCTTTTGAAAAAGGACGTATGAGTGCTGCCAGCGTGAGTGCTGCGTCCAGAAGGAAGCCTCTTCTAAAGACGATGCGCATCAAAAGCCCACAAACAGTTCTGAAGACAAGCAGACTAAGGACATGGATCACTGGCACCATGTCCTGTGGTCTGATGAGACCAAGATAAACTTCTTTGGTTCAGATGGTGTCAAGCGTGTGTGTGATTGGCAAACAGGTAAGGAGTACAAAGACAAGTGTGTCTTGCCTACAGGCAAGCTTGGTGGTGGGAGTGTCATGGTTTGGGGCTGCATGAGTGCTGCCATCACTGGTTCATTCCATTCCCAGTTCATTGAGGGAACCATGAATGCCAACATATAGTGCGATATACTGAAGCAGAGCATGATCCCCTCCCTTTGGAAACTGGGTATTCCAACATGATAACGACCCCAAACACACCTCCAAGACGACCACTGCCTTGCTAAAGAAACTGAGAGTAAACGTAATGGACCGGCCCAGCATGTCTCCAGACTTAAACCCTATTGAGCATCTGTGGGGCGTCGTCAAAGTCATGTCATCTTGGAGGAGTGGAAGAGGATTCCGGTGACAACCTATGAAGTTCTAGTGAACTCCCTGCCCAAGAGAATTAAGGCAATGCTGGAAATTAATGGTGGCCACACAAAATAGTGACACTTTGGGCACAGTTTGGACATTGTCACTTAAGGGGTGTACCCCCTTTTGTTGCCAGCGGTTTAGACATTAATGGCTGTGTGTGGTTATTTTGAGGGCACAGCAAATTTACGCTGTTATACAAGCTGTACACTGACTACTACATTGTATCAAAATGTCATATCTTCATTGTTGTCCCATGAAAAGATATAATAGAATACAAAAATGTGAGGGACTGTACTCACTGTTGTGATATACTGTACATACATACAAACTGTATATAAATTACTGTATATGGACAAAAGTATTGGACCACTTACAATATTACACCAACAGAAGCTTTTATGACATACCATTCTAAATCCATAAGCATTAGAGCATTTGTAGCATTTGCCTCGACTTCCATGTTTACATGGATCACGAGGGAGTGATGTTTTTCTGTCGCAGACTCAATTACATTTTACTCTGGTACTCTAAAGGAAGGGTGCCAAAGAGTTGAACAGTTATATTGGTGCTACAAAAAAACGTACAGTACTGTATCAAACCGAACCTTCTCCTGGCATTCACCAAACCCAGATTCATCCTTCAGACTGCCAGAAGTGACATTCCTCACTCCCCATAACATGTTTCCACTGCAATAGAGTCGAGTGGCAGTGTGCATTACACCACTGTGTGCTGACTTGTTGCAAAGGTATTCTATTACAGTACCATGCGGGGAATTCAGTGAGTACGACCCAACCTTTCACATATGTTTTTAAACAGCAGTCTGCATGGCAAGGTGTGTGATTTTATACACCTGTGGCAATGGGTCTGAATGATAACACTCATGGATATAGCCCCCTGGTTTGAAAAGTGGAGCCTAGGAAATATGATGGAAGTTAGGATGTCAGTAACTATTTTCCTGAAGCATTACTGGTCTCAGTTGCTAGTTTCAGTTCTTCTGGACACCATGCAGGTACAGAAACTGACATGGCGCTGGACTAATACTAACAGCAACCCGAAGACTATGTCCACTTTTTATGTGCAGGGATATACCTGATTTAATGTTGAAGCTATGTGGTCCCATATTTTAAAAGTGTATATACAATGAATGTGAAGACACTCACAACTCTGTGTAGTTCTGTGTAGCGAATGAATAGTAACACCATAGAAACAGTGCGTCCCTAAAGGGAGTTACACTCTAAACGTCAGATAAAACGGTGTATGTTGATCAGCTGTAATTAGTGCTTTTGCGGTCCATTTTGTAAAACCCATACAAGTCAAGCATCTAAGCTTTAGCCATTTGTGAAACTGAGAGTTTTATCAGCTTATCACTCTGTAAATGGTAGATCTGTAGATTTCCCCGGGGCCCATCATCCAGGTGCTCATTGCTTTCCTACCAACAGAAGGATCAATGGCAGGATTTGTTAACCCAGATTGGATGAATGAAGGCAGTAATGAGAGAGGCAATTAGCCTACTTAATGACTCTGTGAATCATTGGATTGTATTTAAATCACTTTAACTTATATATATATATATATATATATATATATATATATATATATATATACACACACAAAGAGAGAGAGAGCCCATGAGAGCCCATAACACAAAACATCCTTGCGAACACTGTGGTGTTTTCATTATTGATCCTAACTCCCAGTGCAACTGGGTTACAAGGAAACTTCTGACAGCCAATCAAAAAAAAATAAATAAAATAAAAAACACAGCATTAGTTAGTCCATGTGTTGGCTTTACATTGCTGGCTCCCACCTCACAATTGATTTCAACCTTTCACTGACCACACTTAATGGCACATCTCAGAAGAGTAGCTCAGTATTATTGTTTGTATGTCTCTGAGTTTCAAGGAGCTATTATTATAATTATTATTATTATTATTAGGGTCACCTTTCCGTCCCCATCTGGCCCTTCTCTACAATCGTGGGTGCCTTATGATTTGAGGCTGGTTCGAACATTATCTGGCCAAATGATCCTGTAGTGAGTGATTTTAACGTCATTGAATGCATCAGAGTCTTCCCGATATTTGATATTTACGAATTAAACAGCCACTTCGGGGCATGAGCAGAATCTTGTGTACTTTTGCTTAGAACCAACGACGAGGATCAACGCGAAGTCCGTCTTCTGAGCCCGGCGGACAGAAGAGAAAGAGGACAAATTTGTGGATTTATGGCAACAGTATGATTGCATGTTTAATGTGTCGTGCACGATCTATCACAACAAAAGCTTGTGATAAAGTTAACCGATAAAGCACATAGGCTTAAACAGTTTCTGCCCACTTTAATCAAACATGATCTGGGTTCAAGTTAAATGGGAGCCGAGCTCACATGAAAGTGGTCAAGTCATACATTGGGAAGAGGTCAGTAAAACAATAACCGACAACCATGAGTAAATCACAAATAATGCAGTTTTCAGTGCAATGTCTGTCATTTACATAAAGGAGATAAACAGTCCCACAGGAACGTGTTTTCCAATCAGCAGCCCAACAACCAGTGCCAGTGAATACTAGTTACTAATAGCAAAATACTACACACACACATATGTACATTATATTAAAGAAAGTTGATTTTACTTTGACTATTGTATTAGGAAGGTAAAGCGATCAGAGCAGCACTTGGTGAAATGTATCATGTCGGGTTTATCCAAGGCTGTAGACAAACTCAGTGAAGAAATGTCGTTCTCTCTTTTCGATTCTAATATTGCTTTTACTCCATTTTCCCAAAAGTTCCTCGCAGCTTTAAACCACTTTGCACTTTTCTTTGCTAATTGAAAAACTGACATTTAGTTTGTCTTCTAATTGACAGAGTGATCGGTTTCTTTATTATGATGGTTCTCACGACTGTCCTCGGCACTTGCCCTGCTATCTGACCTCTGATTGATTACAGTTGATTATACATTCACCTGTCACTGCAGGTGTCAGTTAACCCTCCCTCATTAAAACCAACAGGTTGGCACCTGTTCAGAAGGATGGTGGAGAAAACTCATTCCTCAAAGGTTGTTTGTACCAAAAATGAGTGGATCAGTCAGTGAATTATAGGCCTTTTTTTTTTTTTTCAAAAACCTTGACGATATGCAGTCAGCAGAATTCCTCATTAATCTGATCTGTGCCTCCATCTAACTTTCAAAAGGTAGTGAGGTCATAAGCGGCAGCGTTTTGCACAAGCCGAAGATGAAATTGGCTGTTAATACAAACCCGCTGTGCTCTCCCTGTGTCACTGATGCTGCAGTAATTTGTGGCTAGTACTCTGTAATTCTGTTTTTCTGTCATTTGTGTTACCACCACAATCCACATGTGAATGAAAAGCACAATGTGTATAAATTCAAATGACTCATGGCTGTGTTCCATTCAGCTTTATTCTGCTGCTGTGGCTCAGATCACCTTTTTAGAGATGCTTAACAGTGAATGGGGTCAAATTACCCCAAGGGTAACAAGAGGGCTAGAGCTAAATCTATCACACAAATGAGTGACTTCTGTTCCTGAAATGTTACTATGTTGGCTCAGTAACAGCACAGCTTAATAGCAAGGCGTCGTTCAAAAGCAGGACACTTGTATTATTAATGTGAGCCACTGAATCTGACTTGCATCCGTAGCTGGTTTTCTGAATGGAGTCACTGTCACACTATCCTGGCTCATGTGTACTGAATATAAGTTAATCATCCCAACAATAGTTGCACAGAAACTAATTACCATCGATCCTTCGTTTTCTTTTTAACTCTGGGCAAAAAAAAAATAAATCCAGTCGTTCCAAATGACCTCAAATCTATCCTGTTATTCTGAAGAGGGTCTGCAGCTTTTCATTCAAACTCAAAAGTTGTTTTTAATCCATTCTTTTTTTTGGCAGCCTTGCAGCACTAAATCCAACTGAATATTGGCATATTATGACCTTGTAAAGCTCCTGCTAACAGCCCTAGTGCTGTATGTTTTCCCTGCATTTCAGGTGAGGGGAGCAGAGACTCAAGTCTGAATCCAGAGTAGTTGTTTCAGCTGATGTGCTGTGGGTCTTAAAAATGATACAGGGTCTTGGGTTTGTCTAACCTTTGCAGTAGTTGTTTTCTTCATGGTTCTTGGTTAGCCAGTTCTGGATGCATTAGTGCTTTAGGTATTGTGATAAGTGGCTTGTGCTTTTTTTAAAATAATAATAATAATAATAATAATAATAATAATAATAATAATCTTGCTTCCCAAGCTGCACTCTAAATAAAGTTTTATTATAATTCCACATCAGTTCCCCCCTTTTCCTTTTTTTAATGTGTTGCTTTCCTTCGTTCCTTCGTGGAAATGTAACAGCATCCTTTGAGACTGAATCATAAAGGGCAAAAGTTTTGTTGCCTTCAGTGAGAATCTACAATTTAAATAGTCAAGAAACTAAAGAAAAACCATTAAATGAGAAGGTGTGTCCAAACTTTTGACTGGTAGTGTATAATATATACTGTATATATGAAGGCATTGAGGATTATCTAACCACAAGGCCTTTAGAAGGACTTCAATCAAATTATTGCTGCTCTCGTGGAAAAGCATGGCTAACCTTTCAAGAACATGGCCTGTCTTTGTGTAGAGATGTTCCAGCACAGTTACGTCACTGAGGGCTTTTACCAGCACATGAGTGCACACACAATACATATTTATAATGGGTGTTCCCAGAGGGAAGCCCTAACCGTAACACGTGTGTAGTCTTCTGCCGGGTTTTGATTGAAATAAGTCACCTAACTTGTTCATTTATAATGGTATTTTATTTATAAAGACACAATAATCATATTGTTTTGCGCCTTGTTTTTAATTCCTCGTGGTTTTAAACTGAGGTTACTTTACAATAACTATTATTTTGTGAAAAGGGGCACCAGCGAAGTAAGAATTTAATTTCACTGCAGTTTTTTCCACTGTGCATATGGTGAAACATTTCTTGACGCTTGAATCCCGTTGCCGTCTGTTGCTGCCTTTGTGCACTTGGCTTGCATTCACTGACTAATGCAGCCTCCAACCATTCCACCACCGCCTTGCAGCCACTTGTCATGTTTTCACGGCTGCTATCTCCCAGAAATTCCCCAACGAGGGCTTTTGTGCAAGACTGGATAGAGAACCAGTTGGTTTCAATTTAATGCACACAATAAATTGGCTTTGTTTTTTTGTTTAACGGCTCCTCCAAGGCGTTTTCACGCTTCAGAAATTTACTAGAGTAACATGGCCATAGCTGATATTATACAATATTTTGAGCATAAGTCAAGAAAATGAACCACTGATGCAATTATCAACACTGTCACACAGTGCTGCATTAGGAAATAAATAAGAGTTATTGTGATAATGTTCCAATTATCAAGACATCATCACAACATGTGGGGTATTTTATGAACAAGAGACTTTCTGTTGCTGGTCCCCTGACATTAAAGGGGTAGTTCAGGTTTGTGCAACTTTGTAAACTGCTACTGTTCACACCAAAGTCCGTAGAAAAAAAGTCCATAGAAAAAAATCAACAATTTCACATGTGTTATTTAATAACTAAGGAGTTTAAATAACACGTGAAATTGTTGATTTTTTTTTTTTTTTTTTTTTTTAAATCTTTTGCTTGTATTTACCAAGGTGACTTATCACAAGCTTTCTCATGGTTTAGATCAGCGATTCCCAAAATGTGGGCTGCGGCCCTGTAGTGGGCCGTGACAGTGCTGCAGGTTGGCTGTGAAAGGTCATTAAATATAAATAAATAAATAAGACGTGATTGCTGTGAAATATGTATAATAATTAAGAAACAATTATCAGGAATAATACTAATTCATTCATTTTAAATCATATGTTATATGTGTGTAATATGTGTGTTATCTGACCTAGTATAACCTAGTATAATATACTGTATATGTAGCAATACTGTGACAATTTATGTGTAAATGTCCAGTGTCAGCCAGTCAGCATACGGGCCGGATATTTCAGTATTTGCACTTAATGTAAATTTGATAATTCTAATTTAACAAATTAGTTACTTATGCTGATGGATAGTTACCTACTTTGTTGTGAAGCGAAAACGTTCAAATATTGCATGGAGCCCACCTGCAATAACCACATGCAGCCGTTAAAAGATAGGCAACTACAAAAATAAAGTGACTGATTATTAATTGTCACTGAATTATCACGGTTATCAAGAACCATCAACAAAAAAAAAAAGGAGAAAAGGACCAAAAACGGAGACGAAGTAACGAAAAGGAGCAACAAGGTTTATTTACAAAACTATCAAAAAGGAACCAGTCAAAAACTAAACAGAAAGCGCTGAGACTGGCCGGCTGGTGAGGCGGAGCTCAGGAACCAGGAGAAACTAAAAAAAAAAAAAATGAACAAAAAGTGAGTGTTAGAAGGCTTGCAGGAAAAAAAACTTTACTTCAGAGTTACAAACGTTTAGCTCAGAGGCAAGGTGACGTGATGTTGTTACCATCCAAACTGAGAAGACGAGGAGGGACAGGAAGGAAATCCGGGTTTAAATAGAGCCTGGCTTATTAGTGGATTGAAGGCAGCTGTCAACCAGCCTCCTAGAAACACAAGTAAAGCAACCCAGACCAGGCGTGACCAGATATTTTTTTTTTTTATCATTAAAACAATAATAGGCTGTATATGGGAATTATTGATCCTAGTCTCGCGTGTTGATCAGAGTCATGGTTTAAGGTTTGGGTGTGGACCTCAGAGGATTTTCAGTTTTCAAAGTGGGCTCCAGCACTCTTAAGTTAGGAAATGGCAGTTTTCGATGTTTTACCTACTCCAGCACACTTGAAGCTCTGCACAGGTCTGACAACAACCCATTCATTTGAATCAGGTGTGTCGGAGCAAGGAAAGGGCAGTGGGTTTCCAGGACCGGGACTGAGAAACCCTGACTTACCAAAACAAGGTCTCAGAGTCAGAAATGGCAAGCATATTCTTGAAATATCGCAGACAGAACAAGTGGCTGCGTGGCCTTGTGTGCAGCCCTGCTCTCAGTAAAAACAGGTTGATTCCCAGCACTCGGCGTGCTGCCCCCACATTTTCGCTCTGCGATCAGAATCCTCAGATTAATCATCACTCTGGGGGTGAAACAAATTCATTAGACGTGTCAGACACGCAGCTGCTCTGCCTCTGTTATTGCACGACGTTCACCCACTGCTGTCCCCTGACCAATATCCGTCCCACAGTACAAAAATATACATATTATTTAAAGCTGCAGCACCTCACCTTTGGTGTTGTTGTGTTGCTGTTGTTAGGGTTAGGGTTAGTGTTTGGTCTTCGTGAACGGGAACAGTGGAACGTTATCCTTCATCAGACCTGACTCAAGGAAGTGTTGAGTTGTGTTCAGCAGTCGTATTCACTTGTGACACGACATCCAACCATCTAATTTAGTGTTAGTCGCACTTAAGTCAGCTTCAGTCTCGCTTTAGTCAACTAAATACAATCATATTTTAGCGGACGAAAATCGAATGGGTTTGTTTGTGTTATTTAAATGTTTCTCCGTGTCATCCTATCGATTAATATATTCTTATTACGGTTTGAATTTACAAAACAGATATAACTGCTTTGATATGAAACATTTTTATTTGTCTTAACAATCAAATACATGGTTACATGTTTGCTTCTGCATAACACTTGGACTTATTATATTCACCATGTCAACTGAAACGTTTTATTTTGAATCCAAAATTAGTAGCGTTGGTGATTTGTTTAAACTATGTGTATGTATTTTATTGAACCTTTGCATGGATTTCTGGATGACTCGCCTCCAAAAGTCACTTCAGGTTCATTGTGCTTTCCTTTCCTTTCCTTTCCTTTCCTTTCCTTTCCTTTCCTATTATTCTTCTCCTCTTGTTGTTTCTTTTCCCAGTTCGTTCCTACATTTCTGTGTAGTTTTTAACATGTTAGTGTCAGTAGATTTTGTTATAGTTTTTGTTGTATCAACTTTTAATTTCGTTTACTTAATGTCTCCTTTTCGTCTTTGGCAAAGGGACGTTGACGAACACTTTCTGTCGTAGTTTCACACTGGCTTTCAGTCATACTCCAACCTGTTTGCAGTTGTCTCACTTTTCTAGTGCAATGTTGCTGTTGCCTCCATCTGTCTTGACAAAAAAAAAAAGATCATTTCCTGTTTGCAGCGTCCAGTGCAAGAGGAAGTGATCACTGGGCGAGAGTCGCGTGGAGTTGATAATCAGCAAAGTGTGAATTAATGGTTTGAATGTAACAGACATTTGTTAATATTCCAAAGAAAAACATAAAGAGAATAAAGAGGCAGAGAAGTTGTGGTGTTCTTTGCAGGAACTAACCAGAACCTTTATCTTTGAACATACTGCACCTCATACTCATACTGTGAGGGGAACACACACGCACACGCACACACACACACACACACACGCCACAGCGAGCTGTATTCATTGCAAATTCTTCCATTAATATAACATAGAGCCAGCTGTTTAATATTTCATTTTACTTGTGCTGTAGAGTGAGAGAAATATTCCAAAAAGCCTTCTTTATAATTTCTCAATGCTCTGAAAAAGACTAAAGCACACGCTGCTCCTGGATTATCCATTTATTCACTTTAGGACTGTTTGTTGTTCTGTCGGAGGACCCAAACACGGTTTTATAAAAATGAACAAAAACTGGCTTTAACAAATCAAACTAAAAAAAATAAAAAAAAAATAGGGCAAACGGTAAAACCAAAACTCAACAAGGACACTGAGCAGAAACATGGCGAGCAGACCAGGAACACATGGAAACCAGAGCATGAGAAACCAAAACAACAAACAGGACGGAAACTGAATAAATGTTCAATAAAAAGCGTCTGGATAATCCCCAGGTCATGACGATAACTGCAGCTCCATGTAACATTTCCCACCAATTTGAGTCATTTATTTTTCCCTAATAACTTTATAATATTAAGGAGTATACAACAAGTATCTCAGACAAGAGTCTCACATCCTCATATGAGGTCACACATTGTGCCTTTAAAAGCAAATTGTGGGAATAGTACGGATGTAACAAGTGTTTTATTAGACCGGATCTATTCCAGCCTGTCCGCCACTGTTGAAACCTGTTGGATTAAATCACATGTATTCTCAACAGCACTAGAAAATATCTTTTTTGGTTTGGTTTTTATTGTCAGAATTATCTGGATAAATGTTGATCAGTGTTTCCCATACCTCCAAATGAAGATGTTCTCAAATGTCTTGTTTTTGCCGTATGGAGGGAAAAAAACCCCAGACAATATTGAATATTAAACATTTAAGAAGACAACTTGTTTTAATTCTTGAAAAAGTCATCGTTGCAGAATGGATTCACAGATTTAGTCCCTTCACGTCTGTCGCCCAGAGCATTTGTTCAGTGTGTTATCAGCGAAAAGGGCTACGCTCCGTCTTGGCAGCGCTAATGCGCCGATGATGTAACACGTGTGCTGCAATTTACCAGCTTAGTGTAGCGTGTTGGCACGACAGCAGACGATCTGCAGCAACATTACAAGCCAAACAAAGCAGTAAGTGTGAGCGCTTTAAAAGAGATAAAAACAAATGTCTTGGACTCGGTGGTGCAGCGAGAGAGAGACCGCGGAACCGAAACTCGAGTCATTTCTACCATTTACACAACACAAATCACAGTTTATCTTCTATCTGCTTGTGCTTTTTTTTTGTGACTATTTTATTCCATTCATGACTGAGTGACCACACGTGCTGTTAGTTGGATAAGTCAAGACGATTGTGGTCTTTATAGTCAGGTAAATAAAACTATGTAGGTTTTCCAGTTCATTAAGTTAGTTTGATTTTCTTTCATGTCATGAAATGCTCATTTACCATCGTGTGGTAAATTGGACGTGATGACATTTTCACATATCACACAGGATTTAAGAATGTCCTTTTGTTAGGACTGCGGCTAACAATTATTTGCATGATCAGCTGAGGATTTTCTTGATCAACTGATTAGTAAGTCTGCTCCATAAAATGTCAGAAAATGGTGACAAATGTTGATCAGTGTTTCTCAAACCTGGGAATGGTGATGTTCTCCAATGTTTCATTTTATCCACAAGTCAAAATGATTCTGTTTTAATAATTTCTTTGTTTTACAGAGCAAGGGAACCAGAAAATATTCACATTTAAGGAGCAGAAAAATCAGAAATCATTAAAAAAAAAACAAGGGTTTCTCACCAAAAAAATGACTCACAGTCACTTTTGCCAGTTGCCATTCAGCCTGGTCTTCCAGAAAAATATTGGTATTTCGCTTTTCTGCAATCCATTGCCAAATGGTTTCACACAAGTCAGGTCAACATTTATAAAATGATGAAGTTCAAAAGTAGTTGTACAAAACCACAGTTGTGGACAACGTTCAGACCAAATGTTGTCTTTTAAGGACACTGTGGTGTATTTTAATCCCAGTCTGGGGACATGATGGCGTGTTTCGCTGTAACAACACCCTGTTTCCAGTCATGACCAAATGCCAACTGGTCATTACGCCACCTGTAAGGATCTGAACTCACGTTTTGTAGCCTCAAGTGTACAATTTGCCCAGCATCCTCAAATACCTTTGAAAAAAATTTAACCTCACTGGAAACTGTTTACTGACATTACAAATCCGGTTGACGCGAAGCCTCAATTTCCCGTAGACGTCTGTTCAAACAGAGCTCTCTTTGGAGTTGCCCCCTGGTGGCTGTTCTGTGTATTTTTGCTTCCTGATTAGCTTCATGCAGCAAACCAGAGGATCTTTGTACGCGTGTATATGAAGTCTATGGTACTGACCATTTATCTTTAGTCAGGGCCGACCCAAGCCTTTATGGGCCCCGAAGTAAAAATGTGACTTTGGGGCCCTTTATCAATGCCAATAATAAAGCATTACATTACATGATGCTTCTTGGGGAATTCTGCATAGTTGAAGCTGTTGCTGCTTGCATCATCAAAACTTATAGCCTGGCATGTTCATACCCGTTTATTGGCTTTAATCTCAGAAGAACTTATGTCAGTCATGTTGATTTTCACTTAGTATTCAAAATGGCACAGTACTATGGTGGAGGTGAATATGGTGTCATTCTATTAAAAAGTAACAAAATAAAACAATAGGCACTGCACTTATTGTAATCTTGAATAGTACTATGTACATATATGCAGCCTATGTTTTTTGTTAACAATTTTTTTTTTTTTTTTTTTTTTGGTTGGGTTTTGTTATCATCATGCACAAACGATAAAATGAAAATAATAAGATAATCTTCCTTTAGTGTCTAAACCTGACAACATCCATACCAGGTAGTGGTCATCATCACCCTCATTTCCCCATATCCTTATTTTTGCAGAAAGCACCTCAAACTATTAAAACACTATATACTTTTTTTTATGCACATCTACATTTGGTTCAGGAATTTGAGCCCAAATACAGTATTTGAATGTGGTGACAGGTTTTTATCAATGTATATCCTTGAATAATTTTTTTTTTTTCAAATTTTGGAGTAGCCTCCGTTTGCTCAGCTAAACAACCAAGAAAATAAAAATGTCAAATGTTTTTGATCAGGTTTAGGAAAAAAAAAACAAACCAAAAAAAAACCAACATGCCTGCGTTGTGTATTTACTTTGAAGTATGACCTTCAACTGATTCCTGAATGGCGATGCACAACCCGATCCAGGTCCTGGACACCAGCAACAAGCGTTGGCAGTGCATATCAGCTGGAGGTGCTGCTGTTTGTTTAAGGGCAAACTGTCACACAGCTTAGTATCCCAGGCTTTATGCAACCTATTGCAGCTCACAAGATCACCAGGGGGGCTGTTCTGGCATCAACTAGGAACATGTCACTACCTCAGTGGAGGGTAGAGAGACCTGTGGGTGGTGTGAGCTTTGAACAACCTCCTCGCTTTCACCTCCGGGACCTGAATGTGATCCATATTGACAGTTCCAAAAATATCCGAAAAAAATGAAGCGAGTTAAGTGACTACGCTTTTTGGTGAATAAGACTATGTTTGCCATGGGATTCTTTAACTACTGATCAAAAACACCGATGTAAAATTTAATTCAGGTTAAGTGTATATAAAACCTTATTGTAAATTATAGTCCTTTTCTCTTGTGATCCAAAACATTGATCTGAAGTTCAATCTGGGTTTTTTTTTTTTCTAATAAAACAAATAGCAACTTTTGATCAAACTATCAGTTTCAGGCCTAAAATTTCGACTTCCAACTCAAATTAGCTCAGTATCTGAGCTCAGTAAAAACGGGAAAACTCATGGGTGCCACATTAATAAATTCATGATGCCTCAATATCCAAATCTTTTTGGAATGTTTTTGACTATAACACTACCAAAATTCATGCTTTTATCACAAAATGGAACAATTGTTGTGGGATTTCCAGCTAAGCTGCCCCACTAATGTTATCTTTACTCTTGCATTGTAAACCACTCACCAAAGTCCATAGAGAAAATCAGCAATTTGCATCACAGCACACAGGAGTTGTTCATTCAAAGCTGTCTCCCTCAGTGAGATTTAAACTTCTTGGTTTTGTTTTGTTTTTTTGTTTTTTTGCCTTTTTCAGATTTGCCTAAGTGACACAAACTTACCAAACGAGGCAGCAGACGATCAACAGCTCCTGTGTCCCTGTGAGATAAAAACTGTGGTTTTTCCTATGGACTTTGGCACAGGAGATTGAGCAGTTTACAAAATGATGTAGTTTCCAGTCAAAAAAAAATGTTTTCTAAAGTGCCTCAACACCACTCAAACGTTGAAAAACCCCAAAGTATCACTGTGATACGTACTTTTTGACTTTGTCACAGACTTGGTGCATCCAGCTTTATACCAGAGCTGAGTCAGTCAGCATTATGAAGTCAAGATGCCAGTGTTTTCTTCAGGATCTCAGAGGTGAGACCGAATGGTGTGCCTTCTGTCCCTGTTGTTTCTGCCTTTCTGCACAACCTCTGCATGACTTCAGATGACATTTATGATGTAAGCCAGATGTTTGTGACCCTCAGGTTCTCTACAGCTCTGGCACAGTGGGAGACCAACTCAACTGTCACTCGTGTATTTTATTTTATTTATTTTTTTTAACCTTAACAAATTCAGGTAATAAATTTAGGTAATAAATAATTTAGGTAATAAATGTATGTTTCTGATTTGCATTTTTTTGGATAGTTGCCTGACTTCAGCCAGAGGTCTTTCTGTGTGGACCGTGCTTAGGTTTGCTTCTCATACTCCATCTTCTTTTCACTGTCCAAAGACATGCTGATTGGAATTAGGTTAATTGGAGAATCTAAGGCTACATCCACACGACACAGTTCTCATCTCTAAACTGCATCCAGATGAGTATCTTAGCTCAGTTTCAGTCTTAGTGCTTACCAACATGCTTAAAAAGCACATATCTTTGGAACTTTGGGTTTGTGCATGCTGTTGCAATTCATTCTGCAGGTGTTTGACACAACCATGATAAAAAGTAGAACAAGATTACTTTCCTTCTAAAAGGTTTTTGCCTGTCCAGCCTCCAAAGTTTTCCAACAAAAATGAAGTCCGCAGCATTTTTCACACTTTTTGGGCTTGAATACACTGGGGTAACGGGGACCACAGGCATATCCGGAGCAGAAGTGATGCATTTTTAATTAAAAAAATGATGTATGTAACCTAAACGTGATATTGCTTTAAACACAGTCCCAGATTGCTGCTATAAGCCAAGGAACCAGACTCTGGTCTGCCTGAAAGTGGAGGCCTTAGACCGCCTACAAAAGAACTTTCTTCACTTCACCCCCAGTGAAGGGAGAACTGGGAGGATAAAGGCTGATAGATATGAGTGAGAATGGCACGTCCATCCTCCCTGTCTGGGATGTCCCAGTCGTTCCTCCTCTGCACCCCAGAGAACCACGAATCCGCTGAGTTGTTTCTAGGCCATGGCCCGGAGGGTCCAATTTGTGACTGTTTCTCAAAATTTCAAAATAAAATTTTTTGTATTCTTTTTTGATAGTAACATGAAATGAAATTGCTTTGACGGCCACACATTTAGGATGTATGCTTCAGCCGCTCTATAAACTACATGCTGTATAGAAACTGTGAAGGATTTACCTTTTTACCTCCTGACATGTCTGACCAATAACTGAAGAGTGATTCTGATCACGCGACTTTTGTTTGAACAAAAATTAAGCAATGTATCACACTTCCACAAGGGCTATTAGGTGTTGTAGGTAACGGCCCTCTCTTGAGTTATGTTATATTTTCTGTTTCTGTACATTTTTAGCGATTTGGGGTTTTATTTTGGTACTCACCAAATAAAACCTGTCCAGGTCACTTCGCTCCCTGCTCTGCTGTATCTTCTGACTTGTCTTCCCCACCTGTGCCGTATTATATATATATATATATATATATATATATTATATATAGACATGCTCAGTAGTTTCAGGCTCTGTAAAACAAATACACAAGGATCTACTTCAAATTTGACCCTTGTCCTTTGAGTTTCCAGTGTGTTTTTGTTGTTCTTCTCTGTTTTTTCCAGTAAGAGATCCAGCAGTATTTCTAATCAATTTTCTACTGTATGACCTTGTTTTGTTGATTAGGGTTCAGCCCATTTGCCTCAGAGTTTTTATTCCATCCCTTTGCTCATGGGGCTGCCTTCTCTGTGGAGCATCCTAATTAAACTTGTGACTTTATCTTTACCTGTGTGGAGTCCTGCTCATATATAACAGTTTTTCTCTGCACATTTGTCCTATTTGTCCTCCCAACTGAGACTGTCTCTAGCCACCGTGACTTGTGAAGGATAAATCATACTAATGAATGGATTAATAGTGCTGGAATTTTTACATTCAATCAATTGATCAATCAATTATTAATATAGCAATTTTCATACAAGGCAGCGCAACGTAAAGTGCCTCACGGGAAAAAAAAACATAAGACTGTTTCAGTCGACATACAGCAGGTATTATGTGTTAAAATCAGCAATGGAGAGGTGAAGAAGTGAGGAATCATGGAACTCAAACAGCCACGAGGGAAAACTCTGGCGACTAAATACTGGATCACAGAGAGAATTAAAAACATAAATAGTAACAGATGAAATGCAATGAATAGTCAAGTAAATCAGTACTTAAAGTAAGTAAATATATAAATAAATGAGGTACCATGAGCAACGAAAGATAAGAAACTAGAACATGATAAAATAATAGATGCAGTTAAAAAAGAAAATTAAAAATTTGGTTAGAATACACAAAATGGTAGAAACAATGTATTTGTATCAGACCCTGAAATGGAATAAGACCACAAAACTAATAATAATGCTATTATATTATTAATACATTGCTTAACAACAAAGGTCATTGTGTCATATGGACTGTTTAGTTTAAATTAGATTACTAAATGTACATTTGACACTATAAGTTTGACATTTTTTGGCTTCACAGGGTTTTTCTCCCTGAGGCACATCTCCTCACTAATGAGTCTGCTGGGAAAAGCAAGTGAAGCAAACAGTTTGGTATTAATTCAGGACAAATTAGATGATTGCAAAAAATAACTTCAACATCATAAGGCATAATTACTGTTGTCCTGATCTGGAAGCATGTGCTCCTCATTTAAGAAATGACTGTCAGTCTCTCATTAACTTTAGTCTCCTCGTCTGACCTTTTAAGCTGGATTAGAAAAAAAATTAAAAATTGAAATGTCATGTACCGTACATTTTAATCATCACGGGGAATATAAATGAACCAAAGCTTCCTGTTTATCAGTTCAAAATGTCGCCTGTATTTATAGCCTCCCTCATTATTGGCCATCAGTGATGAAAATATTCTCGCAATGTTTGCCGGAGTCTGCAGCAGCTTTTATTAGGTTTTATGCAAACGATGTGTTCAGATCTATGTCAGCAATTAGGAATATTTTGTAACTGCTACCATGTAAAACTTATCGGCAAAACTAATAGACTAAAAGTTTCAAATGTTCAGAGGTGGACCCGCAGGCCATCAGCTCACTGACAATCAGTGGAGTAATAAAGCACTGAAAAACTGAAGTGTGCCTCACCAGAAAGTAGAATATCACCTTAGAAATGTCTTGAGTATCAGTTAATTGTTATCAAATGTACTTAACTGTTAATGTAAAACAAGGTTTCCCAACCATCAGATGAGTCCTCCATCTGTGGAGTCTGCAGTCTCACCATTAGATGTCACTAATTCTTACATACTGGACTTTTAAATGTAATAAAATTGTAATTATTAGGGCCAGGTCATCCTTGGAGAGCTGCTTTGGAGTTACATTTCTGTTCATACTAACGAGGGTCGGCTTCAGCCTATAGTGTTCCACGCAGCCAAGTTGTAACGATTTCTGGCCAAGAGTTTGCCCTCTAATGTGTCTTTGTTGCGGAAAATATGACCCGACCCTTAAGTTAGTTACATAACCTCACTGCCTACAGTGCACACTGTGCTGTATGTTATCATGACAGCTAGTTCGGGTCCATATGACAGGCAGATTAGCTCTGTTGTTAAAAACAGCCTACATCAGCTACGAATCATCGCTCACCTCCAATCATTTCTATCCCGTAATGATCTGGAAAAATGAATCCATGGACTACTGTAACTCCCCCTGTCCTGCAGTTGGTTCAAAATGCAGCGGCAAGACTGTTGACTGGCAACAGAAAGCGTGAGCATATCACTCCTGTTCTTGCTTCCCTATCCATTTTAGAATTCAGTTAAAAGTTCTTCTTCTTGTTTTTAAGGCTTTAAATGGGCAGGCCCCTGCTTACATCACTGACCTTCTCCGGCTCCTTTCAGTCCCCAGGTCTCTTAGGTCATCCAACAAAGGACTTCTATATATTCCTGGGTCAAATCTTAAACAGGGTGATAGATGATAGGGCCTTTTCTGTGGCTGCTCCTCGTCTGTGGAGTCAGTTGCCCTCTGATATTAGATGTGCACCTTCCATTCCCGCCTTTAAGTCTAGACTAAAAACCCACCTCTACTCACTAGCTTTCCTGGTCCCATAAGTCTCTCATTTCTTGTCTTGTGTGTATGATTTTGTAGGTTTTGTCTGTTATTGTTGAATATGTGATTATTTCCTATTTTTATTTTTATTATTATTCCTTTTTTTATCCTTGTACAGAACTTTGGTCAGTGGCAGCTGTGTTTAAAATGTGCTTTAAAAATAAACGTTACTTACTTTTACTATATGCTGTGTGTGAACAGTCCGGCACAGTACAGTACCGTTTTTTTTTTGCATTTCAATAAGGAACATACTAAAATAACTTGTGCCAACTGTTCCATTTTTGGGCACCCTACCCTTCGGCTACCTGAGTAAAATGATACAGTAGGTCAGCTGATTAGGCAACAGATAAACATCACTCCCTTGCAAATGTTTTTTTCTATTCTCATACAAAGCTTGACATCATGTTGAGAGAAAGAGCCACAAACTAGGCAGGGAAACAACAAAAAGTATTCACAATATTTCTTTGAAATGGATAATTATTTGTCAACTCGTTTTAGCAAAGGTCTTATTTCAATTTGAAATGATTTTGCGAATCACTGAGTTGTTTCTTGAGTATTTGCCACTTGAAAGTGTGACTGAAATTCCTGGACCCTCATTTAAACAGTGCAAGTGAAATTAAGGAATTTGTCTTTGAGAAAAAGCAAAGGAGCGGATTAATTCGTCTCATTTGGTTTGATTTGTTTGGTCCCAATGGCTTTTTTTCAGTGAGGCATTTCAATAAGGTTTAGTTCATTAAATTAAATGCTTTTACAGAGCCTGCTAAATGTGATATATGTTATTATAATGAACTTTGCTTCACAGCAGAAGAAGAGCTCAGAGACGGACGGCGCATAGAAGTATGAGTGATGTTAGGATTACAAATAATACTCCAGTACTTCAGTATGGTTGCAATAGATGCCAGAACTGTGTGTTCCTCTTTGGTCTCGTCTGGTCTTTACTGCTTCTATTTTGGTCCCCATCTCCAGTCCAGAGTGTCATGCGGCGCTGGGAGGGAGTGGCAAGCCAGTCTTTCACCACAGGGAGAGAGAGAGACGGGTTGTCTAGTCAGAGCCCCCACAGAGATATTAGCCTCACAGGTACATGCTCATGAGCACAGGGAAATCAATATTCCTGCCATGCAAACACTGACACTCACACACACACACTCACTCACTTGAACCTAAACTATAACTACTACAGCCGTAACCTAACCCTTGTAACCAATGTGTCTTCACCTTAAAATGTAATTTACTGCTATGGACACTTTTTGTTCTCATAAGGCATTCAAATGGAATAATGTAAATCCATAATGTAATTGTGTAAACAGATTATATTATCTGTAATGCACAAAAAAAATCTCCAACTTTGAAAAGACTTACACCATTAATAATATTAATGATGGTGATTTTATACGATGCATTTCTGTGGCAAGAGGGGGGTAGGGGTTGATAGTTTTTTTTTTGTTTTTTTTTCAAGAATAATTAGCAAATTTGGTTTCAGTTATAAAAACCTAGAGCTGTTAACCCAAGGAAAACCAGCCACTCAAAGGCACGCTATCGTCATAATAGTCTTTATTCGCAGTATGAAGATACAGAGTGAATCATGAGAACACAATAATCTGGCTATAATAATAATAATAATAATAATAATAATAATAGGCGAAGGAATCCGTCTTGTGCATGCAGCCAAGAGCGAGAGCAAGAGCGATCTGGGAAACCCATGATCAAGAGACCTGTGACAAGGAAGTGAGACGGACAGGAAGCAGGGCGTGCACTCACCATCAGGGAAGAGTTCAGAGACAATCACATACCTGCTGCGGGCACACGGCCGTCCAGGGCATCTCTATTCTGCCACGCCCGTCTGCGGAGAGGAACTTGGCGTTTCCACTTGCGCACACAGTCATACAAAAATAAGGATTCCTGAGCTAATATTCCACTCCAGTAGTGGAGAATTCTCAGCAGGAATTCACCCTCATTTGTGTTTACTGTGTTGTACATGTGTACACCTCCTCGCATGACCTAAAAACAAGAGTATGCCACCAATCGGACCAGGAAGTGAGCATGTGCAGTCAGGTCCGAATGGACTCAAATGCTGTGTTTCTATCACGGTACGGTTCAGTTTGCTTCAGTATGGTATTGGTTTGGAATGGTAAAGCCCTGGGTCAGGCTTGCGTTTCAACTGAGAACGCTGCTTTTACTTTGTAGGCTTTTACTTTGTACCATTTTACTCTGTGCCCCAAGGGAAGGGTGCCAAAGAATGGAAGAATTTTGATACTAGTCTTAACGGAAATACAAGAAAATATGCACCGTACTGTATCAAACACGGCTAAACTGAAGGTGTGCTCTCACTCATCTGTGTATGTGGACCAGACTGCGCACACCCTCACAATGAACTGGCCCTTTGGAATAAGATTGTGAGACTAACACTAAGGGAAAGGGAAGGCCTCATTTTTCAAATACCAAACATATTTAATCTGGTCATATAAAAACAAACAAAATAGCTCAGCACTCCTAAGGGTTAACCTGCCTTTGTTAAAGTACATTTGTTTGAAAAGACAAATAATTTGGACGTGCTGGAGTCTCCAGGAAACGGAAAATTTAAAAACGCCTGTGTTTGTTAGTTAGAAAAGAGAAGGACAGTGTGCAGAGGCAAACAACAGCAGACAGACAGGCATGAAGAAAACATGCACATTCAGAGCAACAGAGATTAATACCTGGCAGAGCGCAAAAGGATAAGGAGGAGTATATAAATAGGTTTGGGATGACAGGAACACAGGGGCAGGTTAGTAGGTGGGAACTTGGTGATCGAGGGAACGACAGGAACATGAATCTAGGAGCTGAAACAACAGGAGGACAGGAAGATGAAGGAAGAACAAGCCAGTTCATAATGGGCTCCACAAAAGTCCACCTAAAACCACAGCTTGTCATTGTGTGTTAATAACTGGTTATGAACACATAATATTGGTTAGACTGGCTTGTACTCTACAAGCAAACATCAAGACGTCTCCTTCAACAAGACCACTGGGCTGTTTGGGGTCATGTTACGTTTGTATGTTTCTGCCAACCACAGCTACATTATGCGTGAGCTCACATTTATGAATTGAAATGAGGTTATTGATTCACATGTTTACTCGGGCTGGGACAATATTCTTGTCATGATTCCACCGTATCATGATGCTCAGGCGCAGATTAGATTTTCATTGTTAATTTGGATTTATTTCAATTGTACGTGCATTTGCAATTCCACCGTATTGATGACTGCAATTTTCTTTTCCTCCTTCAACCAAAATTGAATGATGCATTTCTTGAGACAGCAACCCATATGTCATATATTCCCAAAATCAATGCATGTCAGTCAGTCAGTCTGACTTTATTGTAGACTGAGTAAGACACTGGTACGTAACAATGTGGACTGGAGATTGGGGCCAAAATAGAAGCAGTAAATGTCTTCTTTTGTCCACAAACCAAAATGATTCTGTGTCAGTGGTTTCTTTGTTATGCGGAGCAAAGAAACCCGAAAAATATTCATAATTAAGAAGCTGAAAATTCTGAAAAGTTTGTGAAAAGACACAAAATAGTTGAAGATTAATTCAGTAATTGATTAATAATCGATTAAACAAATAATATTCGTAGTCCTAATTACAAAATATCACAATTAGATTTTTCATTCCAACCATACAGACATGTCAGACTGTTACCTGTGTTAAGGTTTAGGCACAGAAATCACCTTGTCAGTGCTGGAAAAAAGATCATATTATTTCCGCATATCATCAACATTCTCTCGAGAAAGTGTAAAAATGTCGAAATGTGCACAACATTTGCGTATGCTCTGTCCCACTCCTGCGACTTTGGAGAAATGTGAGAATATTAGAACAAAAGAATGAGCCTAAATCTATCAGCCAATTGTAACTCTCCCTATTGTCTTCACTGTTCCGACATCCATCTCTTCACTGCTTTTAAACACGTCCTTTTCTGCAAACATGTTGCCTATAATTAACTCCTCGTCCTGTCTGCTGATGAATCTGGTCTTCACGCTAATTGCAAATCCTTGCAGCAAAATAAAGTTGTTTTAACTGCATGTGATGCCCGTTTTGGATTTGCCTGTTACCACACTACCTCTTTGTGAGCACTTGGTCCTCATAAGGACAGAAGTGCAAGGACAAAAACTGTCACACATTTTCCTTGTCTTCATTATGCCACATGTGAGTAGCGGGTTAGTCCCCAGTGACTTCGTTAAAAGAGACAGAATGTGACAGAAGATTAAAATAAGGGACGGATGCCAGCATGTATGTGTAAGGGAAAAGGACTGGAGAGGGAAAAAGATGAACAAGTATTAAATCTAAGTAAAAAAAAAAAAAAAAGAAGAAGAAGAAAAGAGAAAGAGGAAGTGAAGGTAGAAATGAAATACAGTAGGTCCCACAGGTCTTACTCTCTCTTTCACCCCACGCTGTGAGCTGCTGTTCACTGGTTAAAAAAAAATAAAATAATAAAATAAAAAAAGCAGACTGATTTAACTTGGAAGACTGGGTTTCCATTATCTCTGTGGCCAAACAGCAAGAATATGAAACAGGACTTCCTGCAAACCTTTCAAAATAAAATCCTTAACTTCAGTTACATTTTTTTATGCAAGTATGAAAAAGAAGCCATTCATTTACACTCCCCCTGCAAAGACTGCATACGTTTATGGAGAGTAAAGGCGAAAATTAAATTTTGTGTTTCAGTCTACCTCTTAGTTATGTTCGCTTCAAAGTGAGTTTAGGAATTTTTGCATCATTGTTTTAGCGAAAATTGCGTGGGCATGCTCATTATTGATCCGACCATTATTGTGTAGTTGGACGACCTTGTAGACAAGCATCTTCTTTACTTACTTAATAACACAGTGTTCCCAGAATGAGTCGCTTCATCTTTGGCTCGTCTTCTTCTGGTTGGGAGAAGGCCGATCGATCACACAAAGATAGAAAGGGGGCGCTGTCTGAAAAACAGAAGATGTTCAAACCTTGGGAACCTAAAGGGTAAATGTTGGTACACTTGCTGGATGAAAAGATGGCCAGACAAATATGAACAATTTAAAATGTAATTATGGTCAAAAGAGACCAAAAATGGATGACAAAGAATGGTGAGATGATGGTGTAGCGAAAGACTCAGCTGATACAAGCTTGTTGAACAAAGAGAATTTTATTTGTGCAAGCCAGTATCAGTTCATGCTCAGCTGTAGCCTGAGAGAGGTTCGCCAAAATGAACCACTCTGCTTTATTCCACCCAGAACCCGCTTTTAAAGCCTGTCTGACCTCTGGAATGTCTTTGTCCATAGGATCTCTCTAATCTCTAATCTAGACATCAAAGACAGTTACTTATTCTGAGAGCGGTGCAATCCAGTCTGGTTTTCTGAGATCCTCATCTGACCATAAACCGCCTGGACTGCCTTAAAGGGCATTAGCTGACCTTTCTCCCTCGACCCCTTGATACTATATGTTGTAAATCTGGATGAAAGGCAAGACCCTAATATGAACTTTCAGCTAACTTGAGTGAAATCCTATATATATGTTTGCCTCTTAAAGTCAGATACCTCAAGTTCAAGTCTGAAATTCCAACATCCGACTACAACTGGAATATAATCTGCATCTGTAGAGTTGACAGGCTTAATCAGGACTGTGCGGACTCATTACATTTGTTCAAATTTAAAAGTTACAGACTACAGTTTTAAAAGGTCACATACAATGGTCTTTTTGAACCAAAAATCAAGATGTCTACTGATGTCTACTTAGATAAATGAAAGAATATTTATGGTCAAAAACCTCAGTCTCTTCAGATTAAGTCAGTTTATTGCTGCTCTCTGTCAGCCTCTGAACAGGCACTCTGTTTCTGAGCTAATGCCCGCCCCCCAGAACACCGAGTCTCTTGTGATTGGCCAGCTACCAGCTGACTGACTGCTCCGTGGTGCTTTTTCTTCTTCTTCTTCAGGTTGAATGTTCATGTCCATGACCAGGAGTAGCTGTTCATTGCACAAACTCGACTTTTCAAAATCACATGGCTGAAGTGTTTATTGTGATACTTTAGTGATGTTAAGATACGGGAAGGGCACGGGGACACACCAACAAACATCAGAAATGTGATTTTCCAGTGAATGTCCTCTTTAAGTTGACGTTCATGCTTTTACTCTGAAGGCGGAGCCACCGTCCGGCGCCTCGCTGTGCTCACGGCTGTTTGCTTGACGCATCTCTCTCTCTCTCTCTCTCTCCCTCTCTCTCTACCTCTCTCTACCCGCCGTCATCTAAACGCGTTGCCGCCGCCGCTGCCTCGTCAAACCTGGAGCCGCCGCCAGGAAGGATTAGCTGCCTGATGACTGAAGAGAGAGAGCAAGGCAGTTGAAAGCAATATTTATTTAAATATCATAATAACAGTAATAATAATAATAATAAAATCAGATTTTCACGAGGGATAGTTGTTTTTTTTTTTCTTCCGTGGAAAAGAGAAACCAACTCTGCGTTGCAAGTGTGAGAGTGTGTCAGTGACACTGAGTGTGTGTGCGCGCGCCGCGGACTCCCACTCAGTGATGTAAAGAACGTGGAGGTGGATTTTGGAGGAACATGTGGAGGAACAGGTAGAAGGTAAGGCGAATTCATTCATTCATTCATTCATTCATCATCATCATCAGAGCCTTGAATAACAGCTGTTTTACTGTTGTGTGTGTGTGAGCATGTGTGTGTGTCAAGAAAAGATTCACGCGCTCACTGTTAGAAATATTCACTATTCATGGGGCAAGAAAAAAAAAAAGACACTGGGAGTCATTGTTTCATCAGCAGAACAAACACAGACACTGACCCGAGGTGTGAGGATTTATATGTATATATATATATATTTTTTTTCCTTTGGGGGGGGGGTGATGCAAGTGTATATATATATATATATAAAAAAATGAATGAATGAATAAGAGGAGGCCCCTCACAAGTGTCTGTGGTGATTTGTGATGTGGAATTTGGAAGATCTGCTGTATCCATTCACTGAGAGAGAGAGAGAGAGAGAGAGAGAGAGAGAGTTTTTGGGTGGATGACGACACAACCCCCCCCCCCCAAC